>CAAKHF010006839.1:18179-42053 GCA_901007745.1 Hippocampus kuda
GGGGGGGGGGGGGGGGGGGCTATGTTCGCCATGACCAAAATCCTCTCGGAAATGTAACCAGTGTGATGTTTTAGTGCTAATGCTGGTCGCGTTACATGTCCCAATGTTTTGCCTTTTTCTCAAAATGACGGTGAAAGTGTTAAGTTGAAATGTCCGTTGAGCTAATTGGTCATCCAAGTGCTGCATTCAAATGTCATTTTGGCCTCAGTGGTCAACGTGATGTGTTCACATGTCTATTGCAAGTCAGCGTTGCATTCAAATGTCATCTAACAGCAAGGTGAGAAGATCACCTCCAATTTGGTTTTCAAGAAGGACACAAAAGAGTTTTTTAGAAAACTAAAGGATGGGAAAATATCATATGCTTCAATGTGAAGCATATCACGACTGTTGATGTGTTTTGATGAATGGCGTCCAACATTCCAGCGTCCTGGACTGAATCAAAGGTGCAAACCATCAGCCCGGCGTCTCCTTCACTTGTTGGCCATGAAACACGGCGGTGGGAACCGCTTGCAAAGGCCGAAGGTCAAAGTTGACTCCACGCGCCAAATGCTCCCGGTGAAGTGACGGCGTGAAAGGGGCTCTCTGATGCGCTGCATAATGGCACACGCTTGCATTGTTGCTGGTGTGGGAAAGCGGAGCGGAGTCTCTCTCAGAGCCGATGGGGGACAATTGAAGCGGTGTTCTACGTTTGTTTAATTTTTTTGTACATAAGAGTTGTACCCTTTCTGAACTGCTTCATAATCAAATTAAAACACACTTCCAAGTCACCTGTGCTGCTTCTGTCTGTGTTACAGTGTGTAGATGTGTTTTACACAGTTTTAAGAGAGAAAAAAAACTGTAGCTAACTGTGGAAAAGTAAATACATTTTATTTATTTCGCCCTTTTCAGACAAGGCTCATAAATTGCCCCACAAAGTTAATATACACAAACAACACAGAGTAAAAATACACACAACCCTTCATGGAGTCTGTCAGAAAATCAAAAATATAGAAATACAGGGTGTACATAAATGTACAGTATTTAAAATGAAAGAAAATAATAAAAATAAAGATAGTCCTAGGTGCTGAGTATGCCGTTGCACACTCCCAGCTTGACGTGCCGCTGCAGTTCATACGGATTTAACATTGGGCCGAAGAAGATATCGGAACATGCTTATTATGCCCTGTTTTATTTTGTAAGGCAAACTATCATTTCTCTGCACAGGTCTACTGCAAATTTCTCAACTGTAACCACGAAATGTCTATTTTATCGACGTGATGTGGTACTTGCATTGTTTTTTTTAGTGCACTTGAGGGCTTGATCTCAGTATTGGTGTTGCAATAGTCGCCTGTCAGAAAAAAGTAAGGGCTACAAAATACGTGAAATAGGAGACATATGTTGTGATGCTAAGCTAATAGGTACTAGCGCCTTTGAGTCTTATTCGTGAAATGGCGGAGCTTCATATTATCGGCCAGCTCGTCGGGGCCACCGGTTTCCCCCACAACAGCCTCTTTTGCAAGTGGGGACTCCACACGGGAGGAGCGTGGCGTCTCCTCTCGGGCTCCAAGCAGGGCCAGACTCAGGTGGACAACCCCCAGACGGGAAACACGGCGTACTGGAGCCACCCCATCGATGTCCATTACGCCACCAAGGGGCTCCAAGGCTGGCCCAAGCTTCATCTCCAGGTGTGGCACCAGGACTCGTTCGGCCGCTGCCAGCTGCTCGGCTACGGCTATTGTCACGTCCCCTCCAGCCCCGGGCACCACCGAATGAGCTGTGCCACCTGGAGGCCGCTCGGCTCGTGGCGTGAGCAGCTCTCGCAAATGTTCGTCGGCGGTGGGCCGCAACTGCGCAGCCCGGACATCATCTACAGCGGGGCGGATAGATACAGGCTGCACACCGAGGCCATGGGGACCGTGCAGTTGGAACTTGCCGTCATTTTGAGAAACTTTGACAAATATGGAGTGGATAGTTAGCAAGAAAAGGAGCTTGGACTAAATTGATTGGGGATGTACGCTTCTACATTTTTGTACTTCGACTCACAAAAGTTTGCTCCTTATTTTGTGATTAAATTAAAATACATGAAGTTGGCTGCTGCTCCTTTGGGCCTTCCCATATACTGTTCAGTAAAATAAAAAGGAAATATATGCACGTTTTCACAAGCAATCGTCCCCAAGGGCTAAAATACAGGTTTGGTCAAAAGGAGGGCTCATATGACGTACACTTTTTTAACAACCGTATGTATAAGATAAGATCACCTTTATTTGTCCCACACTGGGGAAATTTGCAGTCTACAGCAGCAAAATTGGGGGGGCAAAGTATTTCATTGCACAAAGTAAATGTTTCAGAAAAGAACTGTACACAGTTCAATATAAGTGCAATATAAAATATAGCATTACCAATATATTTGTAGAATAAATGTAATTAAGGAAGGAAATAAAAATGCATGAATGGTTTCACTTCTACATTTAGGGTCAATGCACTGACAAAACCTTTCATGGACTTTAACTCTAACGTTGACCTTGGAACTTGAACGCAGGCTATCAACCCAAACTTGAAAACTGAACCCAGACTGGAAACCCTGACTTAACACCTGAACCCAAGCCCTAGGCCCTAACTTGAAACCTGAACCCAGTCTAGAAACCTTGACTTAAAAACCTGATCTGACACATGCCTCGAAATCCTTAAAACCCGATCTCCCTGGCTGGAAGCCAAATTTTCAAACACTAACCTGAAACTCTACATTGAAACTTAACTTGTAAGGTCAACCCTGACTAAAAACCCTAACTTGAAACATGGACTCTGGTTAGAAACCATTTTTTGAAATCTTAACCAAGGCTATCAACCTTAATTCCAATTTTAGACCCAAACTCTGGTTAGAAACCCCTCATCTGAACTCTTAACCTGTTTTGAAACCTTTCTTGGAAATTAAATGCTGAATATACGTTCCAATGTTGCAATTAACCGTATTCTTGTTCCAAAATTCATCAAAAGTCACCCAATGGGACTTCCCTACTCCTCTGCTCATTCATCCCGGCTTTCATTTCTATCACTGGCGGTGGGAATTAAATAAACAAGTCTGCTTGGTGGTTTGAATCTCCTCTGAGCCTTCATTAGGAACTAATCTTCCCCTGAAAAGATTTTTTTTCCCTCCCCACTGCTCACTGCTTCACATTGCATTCACATGCTGCAGGGCTTCATCAGCATGACAACATGGTGCAGATTAGCCTAATAGCATTAGCGTGTTCCACTGGATCGTTCGTATTGACCATCATTAACACTGAATTGATTAGCTGCTTTTAATTGCGCAGGAGTGTTGCTTATGATAAGCCGTATTTAACGCTCCTACTGCTTTATTTTGTAAATTCTCCCCCCAGTTTTTGTGTACTTCCCATTGGCTTAGTGGGACTCTTGGAGTTGGTATTGAGCAACATTTTGTGGATGAAGGACTTTGACTTGGATCTGTGGTGAATGTCCTGTATGTTTGTGCTGTCTGACAAGAAGGAATACTAAGTAACGTAGACTGCTACGTTAGCTTGTCAGAAATAATCGAAAGGAGACGTTTTACTGCTTGTCTATCTATACTAGTGATGTTTCTTGACAGGCATGACAATCAAATGCTCTTCCACTCGAAGACAGAAGATTCCTTGAACCTGTGTAGCCACCCGTTGCCATTCGTACAACAGAATAAGAATTTATGAGTAAATTGAGCTAAAATTATTTCTTCAGTATTTAGACTTTTTGCAAAACTTATCGGTGATGTGCTGCGAGATTTTTAAAAATGAAAATCAATAGCTCAAAAAAATTGTGAAATACTGTTTGTTCTGCTACACAAAATAGCGTGAACGCGACCTCACCAACACAACTACTGTACTTTTCATATCGCGTAAAAAGGGAACAAAAGCGATCAGTGGGCCCCCCGTGGAGTCACAACATGAATTTGTTGAACTAAGCCCACTAAGAACAAGAAAATGTTGTCTTTTCAATCACACACGCACACACTCACCAGATTAGCCAGAACCTCAGGAAATCTCATTCACATGGAAACCAACACGTCTTCATTCTCATTGGTAGCCAATGTCATTGAATCCTTCCCTTTCCATTTAAACGTGAGGCATGTTATCAGGGCTTCCTCACACATTCCTCATCCTCACGACGCCAGGAGTTTGTTATCTGGAGAACATTGTGTACATTTTTTTCTTAATTTACAATGAAGTCAGAATAGCATCGGGGTAATAGCCTGACTAGTCCTACTAAGAATCAACTGTATTGTCATGGCCTCTGCTGTGGTTCCTGTCACAGAAAACCTGTCAGTTTTTTCCATCGAGCGTATTTTAGGTTTGGAAGGCAAACGAGCAGGAAGATGCATGAAACTTCACCGACCTTGGGACCAGACAGTAGGTGGGTGAAGCTTCTTTCACACTGATATCCAGCAAACCTGGAATTTTGTACACAGAACCCTGCAAAGTGCGTTATTACTTTAGCAACACGGCATTCAAATATACTACTCTAACAGCAACAATGGCGAGAAGTCGTTCAGTTTTATGAATTTATTCCCATACACTGTTCATCGAGTAGCATTTCTCTTGCTTCCAGTATATGTGTGGATGTTACTTTTTTTTTTTTTTTGTCCAATCATATTTCAGCCTTTATGTTTCGCCATGTGATTCTAATCCGGCCACGGCTTTCAGGATCAGAGGTGCTGGGCCATGTAAAATAAATGCTCAATCTATAAACTACAAAAAAAAATTAAATGGCTTGGCCGAATGTAATTCTTCTTTGTCGTCGTCATCTACTCCTCTTTTACCTTTTGTCTATGTGTGTGCTTGGGTCCTTTTGGCTGGTGGGGTTGGGGGGGGGTGATTGTTTTCTTGCAGAGGTGGAGTCAGATGAGAAGAATGCTTGCCATCAACAACATGATCACCATCCTTCCCGCTTCAGCTTTCAGAGTCCGACGTTCAGCTGGTACGTCGGACGCCGACCTCGAACTGCCTTCACCGACAGCCAAGTAATCAGTGAATCCATAAGTAACCTAGGAGTATTAATCATGGATTGTCTTAATCATGTTTCTGTTGGGGGGTGGGGTGGTAGGTGAATGTTCTGGAAGCGGTGTTTCAGGTCAACTGTTATCCAGGCATCCAACTGAGGGAACATTTGGCCGGGAGCTTGGAACTGAATGAGGACCGCATACAGGTTTGGATCACACACACACACACACACGCACATGCACACAATCTTCAAAAATACCCCTTATTTTTGTTCTTTTATATTGGAGATTTGGTTTCAGAACCGACGGGCCAAACTAAGACGAGCCCTCAGGGAAAGCCGACTGAGAATGGTTCAGTCCACCGTGGCTCATCTTGGGATGAAAGTCGTTGGTCAGCTCGGGAGGGATGACCTGCACACCGAGGTTGAGGAATAACATTTTTCCATCCATCCACCTATCCATCCATCCATCCATCCATCCATCCATCCATCCATCCATCCATCCATCCATCCATCCATCCATCCATCCATCCATCCATCCATCCATCCATCCATCCATCCACATACGAACCACCATATAGCTCCCAATTGGTAATAATACATAAGTGTAGCCTTTTCTAACTGTGGTGTGATCAGCATGATTAAAATGTTTACATCTGATCATTTTGGGGTATATTTCTCTGCACTGGATTAGTGTGTGTACATATGTGAATATTGTGATTCTGCTTTCAGAGCTATACCAAACTGAATTTAAATAAAGCAGTCATATATAAAGATCAATACAATCCAATGCATGTTTTTAAAAGTCGAAAGTGTGAAAGCAAAACAATTGGCATCATGATACTTTGGCATAAATGGATTCATCATTTTTGTGTAATCAGAGAAAATAATCATTAAAAATAGCTGAATTTACCTAGTTAAATGGATTCGTTCAAATTTTACCACATCTATCCATCCATTATCTGAACTGCTTCTCCTCAGTGGGGTCGTGGGCATGCTGCAGCCTATTCCAGCTGTCTTCGGGCACTAAGTGGAGTGCACCATGAACTTTGGTTGCCAGCCAGTCGCAGGACACACATTTCGCGGACAAAATCACACTTAGAAACAATTGACAGTGGTCTGTCAACCTGGCGTGAATGTTTTTGGAATTTGGGAGATAAACCGGAGCACCTGGAGAAAACCCACACGGGCACGGAGCTAACCAGTCAACCACCGTGCTGTCCCTTTCACCACTCGCTGAAATTAATTTGTTGAGGTTGAAATTAATGGGAGGCTGGATAGAATTGGCTTAACAATACTTTGATTTGATATGAACTGAGCTATGAATTGCTCTTTTCACAAAAGGTATGCTTATGAAAAATTGTACTCAATAATTTCCACATGATTTGATCTTTTGATTCGTTTTGCTCATTTTACGTGTTTCTCCTCGTTTTATTTTTTATCTTTTCACAAATGTTGGATTATTTTTTTCATGTTTTCAAATTTCATACGTATTTTAAAATCTGATCAAAATGTTTAATTCATACAGTACTTGCATATTTAAATCTAGTCATTTAAATCCCGGCAGACGTTGCACTGCAGCCAAACGTTTCGTAGGCGTGTTGACGGTTAACGCGTCCTTCGCTGATTGGTCCACGCACACAGACCCCGCCTTCAATCCCGGAAGTGAAAGCCCCAAGACTTGATGTGTGTGTTCGGATTCCAGCGATTGTGTCGGTATCGGTGGTGTGTGGCGACCGCTGCGGAAAATGGACACGTTCAACAAGCTCAAACAGTTTGACGCTTACCCTAAAACACTGGAGGATTTCCGAGTGAAGACGTGGGGCGGCGCGACCGGTGAGAGTCTTCGGCTTGTCGGACAGAGAAGCAGTCAGTCGGCGCCGCTAGCTCGCTGGGCTAACAACAAGGCTAGCCAATTACGTTTAACCCCTGAATGTAGAGCAAATTAAAACTTGTTATAAGTTATTGTTTTAAACGTCAACCTGCGTGTCGAAACACACACACAGCAGGGGTCAAAATAGAAGGACCACGTTGCAGGCGTGTGTTCACATTGTGCGAAAGTTACCGACGCAGTCGTGTGAAAGGGGCTGCTGATATATCAGTGTGTTTTCCACAGCTTTCTTATGTGCGGTGTGAATGGTACCGCACGCTCCTATGAAATCCCGGGTTTTGTGGCTTTTCCCCTACTTGTCAGTCTGTTGTACATGAAAGATACTGAAATGTCAACTGCCGATTTAAGCCGTCTTTTTCTCATGGCATTATTTTCTGCTCTTTATGAAAGGCACTACCGTCAAACGGTATCAAAGCCGGATTTTTTTCTCATCTCGCTCTAAATTAGTTCTGTCGACATTGTGACAGGGGCCGCTGCCTATTAAAGATGTCTGCTTTATGTGAATGGTCCCGAAACGTCAATGTGGATGTGGGTAGCGCCAGTCTTTTTTACAGTTCTGTGTGAAAGATTAGTGACAGCTGTGTGAAATGGGATTAAATAGAGTCCTTCCCCCATTTTTTTTTTATCAGCGTTATACAGTTCTGTGTGAAAGGTAGAAACCCAATTAAGTTGGGATGTTGTCTTAAAAATAAAAACGGAATACAGTGATTTGCAAATCATATTCAAAGAAATTTAGATGGCAACACGTTCCGAAAAAGCTGGGACAGGGGGCAAAAAAAAAAAGACAAGACAGTTGACGAACGCTCATCAAACATTGAAGGCCCTTGACCTTTCATCTGTCAGGCGGCACTGCATCAAAAACCCAACATTCATGTGCCAAGAATGTCATCACATGGGCTCAGGAACATTTCAGAAAACCAACTTCAGTAAATACAGTTTGGCACTACCTCTGTACGTGCAACTTAAAACTCGACTATGCAGAGCAAAAGGCATTTATTAACACCAATACACGGCACGCGATTCTCTGGGTCTCGAGCTCATCTAAGATGAACTGATGCAAAGTGGAAAAGTGTTCTGCGGTCTGACGAGTCCACATTTCTAGTGGATTTAATAAAATATAGAGTGAAACACGATTTGCAAATCTTTGGACTCCCATTCTTTGCTGGAATGGGGTTTGTACTAAATGCCAGTGTGAAAAGGAGTGAGTGACTTTTAAAGCCAGTGTTTTCCCACTTTCTTGCTGTTCTCTGTCATTAGGTTGACCAGCAAATGTGCATTTCAATGTAAAAACAAAAACAAAACACATCCCCTGTAACTATTATGTGATGTGTGCTTTCTTGACATAGAACGCAGATTTAAAAGCAGACTTTCTTGAATTAGATTCTGTTTCTCTCTCCACAGTGACAATCATCAGTGGCATCATCATGTTAATCCTCTTCATTTCTGAGCTGCAGTACTATCTCACGAAAGAGGTGTGTGTGCGCATCTTCATGTATTATCATTCAGAAATATGAACACTGTCGTGGTTAGATTGACGTGCTCAGAGTAGTGGGAGAACAAGTTGCAATTGAACACGCTCAGGATTCCTTTTTGAAGAACCGGTTTGACTCGATCATTTTTAGCCACAAGTACATGCCAGAAATACAAGGCAGGTAATTACATGTTGACACCTTCAATTAGTTTCAATTATTTATTGATTGATTGCACATACACCAAAACCTGAAAAGTTGAAAGCTTGAAATTTTTTTTCTCCGGGGGATAATGGAAATTGAAAGGATCAGTTTCATGTTTCACAGTGTCGCCCTAAACTTTTTTTTTTTTTTTTTTTTTTAAATCAACTGTTTCGGCAATGTTTCCAATAATAAATGGAGTACTTATATAGTATATGGTGCCTGAAGTGCTTTCAAGTGACATTTAACATTTAACTGACTCTTTTGCAAGGAAAAGAAGCAACAATATGATTAGGGCAAAGTTAAATGCTCTTAGTAAGACCTCAAACATGTCAATGTTTTTTTTTTAATATCGCTCATGATGTAATTCTTAATTGTCATACAAGTGTAAAAAGAAGTCAATTTAAATGCTAAACACAGTGGTGAAGCTAGACAAAAGTAGCCTTGTACGGCTTAAGTGTCAGAATTTGAAAGTAAGTGCAGTGTTTTTGGGGGGGGGGGTTTGCCCCCGCATTTTAAGTTACAGCCTCATTCCAAAAATATTTTAGCTAATGTATTAAATAAAATATGTGCATAGCGTTTACTCCTTCTAATACACCTTGTTTTGTTATGTAAAAGCCAAAGAAAAATCTATATTGTGTTGAGTGTGGAACTAAAGTGTTGACACTGCATGCCCTGGCTCAACAATATTGGGGGAAACACTGAGCATAAGTGTCAAGCACTGTGATCGCTCCAGGTGGTACCCCACCTCGACTCCGGCTAACCCAAACCCGAATGAGGAAAGGTGGAAACGGATAACGTATTAATCAGTCAAGGGGCCGCACCATTATGGACGCCTGCGCGCTTCTGTTTCCCCACAGGTGCATCCCGAACTATACGTGGACACATCCCGAGGAGACAAGCTGAAGATCAACATCGACGTGGTCTTCCCTCACATGCCCTGTGCCTGTGAGTAACTTGCCGGGATCTAAATTCCAATTTACCCTCGACGAGCCAACGTGATTAGACTTCTGCATTTTAGATTGATCCCGATACTTCACCCACACACCCAGTAACCGCGATTTTTGGTGAGGGTATTTATGTATCCACCGTGCTCAGCGATGACACAAAGTTGCCCCACTTCCTGTCAGATCTCAGCATCGACGCCATGGACGTGGCCGGCGAACAGCAGCTGGATGTGGAGCACAACCTCTTCAAGCAGCGACTGGACAAAGACCTCCAAGCTGTCACGCAAGAGGCGGAGAAACACGGTAAAATGCTCTCCGCCATGTGCTGAACCAACATCAGAAATAGTACAAAAACATACAGTAGCGCTGCCACTATCGTGCCTTTTTTTTTTAAATCTATCTAGTGGAAATTTGTGGTCTAAATGCATATGTATATGCATGAACAAGACTGTCACAACTCATTAATAAGCTGCAGTAACATGCGCCATTTTTGTTGAAGATAAAGAAAATGTGCATGTGAGTATTGGAAATAGACGTTACTGGAAAGGTTAGAGCAACCCTAGGGATGTCCCAATCACATGATCGGAAATCGGGGTCGATCACGTGACTTTTCAATTGATCCTGTATCAGAGAGGTTTTATTAATTTCCTAAAAAATTGAAGATATAAAAGCTACAAAATACTCTGAATGTGCAAATATCTTGCCAAATACAACACAATAGCTTTTTCTTTTTTTATTTTACTTTTACTGATGATTTCTTTGCAGAACTCGGGAAAGCTGATGACGGACAAGCCTTTGACCCCGCCACACTAGACCCAAATCGGTGCGAGAGCTGCTACGGTGCGGAGACAGAAGAACTCAAGTAAGGAAGATTTAACGTTAACACCGGCATTTCGGCACCTTCCACGCTCACCTTTATGGGAAAAAAAAAACATAGTGGATTGCGCGCAGATGCTGCAATACCTGCGACGATGTGCGCGAGGCATACCGGCGTCGAGGCTGGGCCTTCAAGAGCGCCGACACCATCGAGCAGTGCAAGCGAGAAGGCTTCACGCAGAAGATGCAGGAGCAGAAAAACGAAGGCTGCCAAGTGTACGGAGTTCTGGAGGTCAACAAGGTAACGGCATGGTTATCGCCGCAATTTCTGCTGTGGCACATGCACACACACACACACACACACACACACACACACATACACACCCCTTCAGGTACACATGCACACTCAAATGAGATTCAATGCAAAAATATGAGTGCTCGGGTTTCATTAGGTACTGTCAACAGTCTTCGTAACGTACTTACCTCGCCACCCATTCAGTTCCGTACCGATTTGCTTATTTATGCACGTATCTGCCTGCTTACTTACAGATACTACCTACCAAACGCATTTACCTCTCTGCCTACGTTCTTGCGCGCCTACTTTTCTACGTATTCTCCCATGCTCTTGCTCACCTCCAGTACTTATCAACCTTGTGACTTACCTCTTTACAATCCTTATTTATCCAAGCACCGATCTGCCTGCTGACTACCCATATATCCACTCACTTGCTTTCTTTTGCACCAACCTCCAAAACTTACGACAGTAGGTACTTACCTTTCGTAAAGCAAAATGATTCCCCCTACATGAGAAGAATCCTCGCGCTGTTTTGTTTGTGGCGGGACCTTCGACGATGCTCATTTCGATTCACTCGCTGCTAAACTTTGACTTTCAGGTAGCGGGAAACTTCCACTTTGCTCCGGGAAAAAGTTTTCAGCAGTCGCACGTGCACGGTAAGACAGCGGTTCGCCTTCCCTGCCCCCCGTCCCCAATGACCCCTCAAGGGTTTCTGAACATTTAATGGGAGCAGCTAGTATTGTTGTGCCTTTTGACATCAAGGGGAGCAGATTTTAATTCTTCGCCTGCCAATAGGCGTCGCTGGAATAGATAGATGAACAAAGATGAATTATTTGGCAATTTGACAGGATTTCTATGTCGGAGAAGATAAAATGCACCCCCACCTCCCAAAAAAAACATTTGTTCGCTTCAGCTCACATCCGTTCAGAAACTTTGACCTTTTATGCATCCCCTCTCCAAGCTCTACCACATACCATACTGCAGCTTTCAGCTATCCATCCATTTCGTATAGCGCTCAAAATGGAGTCTAACCTAGCTGACTTCATTTCGCTCGAGGCGGGGTACAACCTGGAGCATATAGACAAAAAACATTCCCACTCACCTCCGCACCTGTGGACACTTTCGAGTCGTCACTCAAGCTGACATGCGTGTTCTGGGAATGTGAGTGGCAGCATTCGGACAACAGCCAGATCCACATTGAAAAGGAATCTCAGAAATGTGGGGCAGATGTTGTAAGCACGAGGCCACTGCATATCCCATTCATTCATACGTAAATCAGCACAAACCCTTAAAAAAAGAAATGAACTAGAAATCGGACACTCGGTAACTTCTCACCACACAGACTAAATTTAGCTCCTTCCCGACAGTGAGACATTTTGCTTTAGCAATCCTTCATTTTCCACTACTTTCCTATTAGCCGGGGGTTTGGTGCCACCAAAAGAGCACAAATGTCCGATGGACAGGCTCCACAAAAAGAAAATGACATATAAGATAACCTTTTCCCACAGTGAGGAAATTTGCAGTCTACAGCAGCAAAATTGGTGGGGGGAGAGAAGTATAGGTGAATTTATGATAAATGAACTGCAAACACTTTCCTCCTGCAGTCAACAAAAACCTCTTGGCTCACGTTTGAAAGTCTTTCCCTCCCCGTCATCTCATTCCATTTGTGCACAAAAGTAAGAAAAAGCTCAAGGCTTTGAGAAAGCAAGCATTTGATTCTGAGTATTCTCGAAGCTCTTCGAGTTGAGTGAATGGTGCCTTTGTGTTCTTATTTTAATGCATCGAACACGTTAACGCATTTTGTTTGCGACATCTCGGTGCTCTGCAACGGAGAGACGAGAAGCACCGAGTTAACATCCGCCCTTCCATGTTCCCTTTCAAATCTTTTGTGTCTGAGGCTGCACGGTCACATTACAAAATTGATTCAGGTCAATATTATGGAAATGTCTTGGTTCTTTTCCGAACAATCGGATGCCCATGCATACATTAAGTGCGGTGCAGCCCCGGCGAGCGCATGACTTAACGTGTTGTCTGCCCAAAAATCATCATATGGTGTTTCTTCTCTCTTCTTTCTGCAGTGCACTCTGTGGAAAGTAAGTCCATCTTCCCTTTACAGACTTAAAAAAGAAATAAAATATTGTCATCTGTCACAGGATGGTCATTTATTTTAAAGTACTATTAATGCTGTCTATTTTCTTCCTTCTTGGAAGTTTGCCGCTAATTTAAACCACTTTGACTCTTTGGTGCTCTTAGTACGGAATGTATAACTAAAACTGTTACTCACAGCATACACAAAAGTCTTCAGTCTGATAGCAACAGCAGGTCAAAGTCTTGTGCCTGTATACAATACAACACATTATTGTAGCAGCCTATTCTGCTTCCGCCATTTTTTTCCCTCTGGCTGTACCACTGCAAGAAAAGCAAAGCTTGCATCCCCACCGCATGTGCTGTGCTATTCCTCTAATAAGCACCTCACTGCAACGTTATCTAGAGTCGAAGTCCATTGGCTTGAAATTTGACACGCAGGTAGAACTGTACAAAAAGTTTCTCAAGTCTGCCATTTTCAAATGTGATTTGTTTTGGTCTTTTGCAGTTCACGACTTGCAGAGTTTTGGCTTGGACAACGTAAGTAACTGATTGGGATTTTTTTTTTGGGGGGTCACACACAAACACTTTTAATACCTGTTGAACTGAGGTACATGTAGTTTAACAGCCACTGGTCTCAATGAAGCTCTTTGACCCCAAGACGGCACCAAAGCGATATGTATAGCTTGGCCCACAATTAATAAACGCAATGGGTTTTTTTTTGTGCAAATAACAGAGGATAGTCATACAAAAAAAAAAAAGAAAGAAAAACTGTGAACCTGCTGCAGCGCACTGTGTCCTTTGTGACATATTTGAATTGGTTTTCACATTGCTAAAAATGGATACCCTGTGATTTAGATCAACATGACCCATCTGATCAAACACCTGTCATTTGGGGAGGATTACCCCGGCATCGTGAACCCCCTGGACGGCACGCATGTGACGGCGCCACAAGGTCAGTTCAGTGAGAAGGGAAAAACTCTGAATAGCACTCTGCAATGTTTAGTTTGTTTTTAATGGAAGCGATGACATGGCCCAGCGGACAGAAAGATGCGGCTGCCATTGCAAATGTCCCGTAGATGTCGTAGGATTGTCGTCGTCCTCAGCAGCGGATGCCCATCCCAATAGCCATGAAGGTGCCAAATGTCCCACCGCTCTGCATCATGGTCTTGCCCACTCCTCCCATCAGCTCCCGGCCTCTCATGCCAATTCTGTAGACGAGTGAAAAGCCAATAGTCTTAGTCATTTCCAGTACGCTAACAGTCAGGATCGGACAATACATAGCTGGGGAGTGGGGGCGGCACACAAAAGACAAGAGTGCAGTTTGTCAAATACAGAAAAAGGGAAGGATAGTAGGAGAGGAATGCAGGAAGGAAGTGTGCTCTGATAAAACAGCAGGAATGGGAAAACTGTAAATACATAAACATTATAAGTATTTAAATGGCACTCGTCCTTATGTACTTCAATATTTCTAAAACAACTTCATTTAAAGAGCACTCTACATAACCACAGCTGAAACAAAGTACTGTACATAAATAAGCCATAACATAATTATGGCAACGAGAATAGAAATGTCAATTACGACTGTGTTTGGTGCAGTCCTTCTGAGGCTTTTTTTTTGGGGGGGGGGTGTACCTGAGACAGGAGAAAGTACCGAACATGGCCCCGGCGGCCATGCCCACGGCGAAGCCCATCATAAATCCCATCTTGACCCGGTCGAAACAGCTGGGCTGGGCCTGGCCCTGGCCGTAGGGTGCAACAGCCACGGGCATCTGGATCGGCAAGAGATAGATCACATTATGGAACGCATTTTAAAAAAATATTTGACAGCCAGTTGATTGTACGGTAGTTTCTTGCTCGTCGATACTTGAAATGGACCCGCCTGTCTCCCTGCTTGCGTGCCAATGTAATAGCATTTGCGTGCTAAAGCGTAGCATTAGCAGGATAACGACACTTGTGTTGAGACCTTGTGAGGAAAACAGGACACGATTCTTTTAGGGCTAAAAATGTTCGTTACCTTGATTCAGATCTTTCTAAAGTTAGCTTCTTTAGACTCTCCTGGATTTTCGATTTCAAGCGTACTTGAGCGCAGCAGCGTTTAAATGTCTTTCTGTCAGACCTCCATAGCCGGATGTAGGAAGAAGACTAAAATAAGACAGGAAGTGAGCCAACATGACGACACCACAAGCGTCAAGGGACGCAGAATACAGCGGCACAGTGTGGCGCTTTTCGGTAGTGCAACATTCCAGTCATAGGCTCCAATTAATCACGTCTTTCGCTCGTGTCCCTTTGTCTCAGGATATTTTTAGTGTCTCCTCTAATTAGTGGCTTCCGTCTTGATCCCTTGTGTCCTTTATCGCTGGCCCCAGGTTGTGTCCACCACTAACTAATTTTCTCCCATCATTAGCACATGAGTGTCCTAACACGTTACTGTGGTGAATCTAAAGTATGGTTAGCAGGGCTACCTTTAGTGAGCACAATTTAGTTGGACACAACGTTTTAGTGCGTTTACTACGTTTTAATACATTTGGAGTTGTTCTTTCAATGTTTGTAAACTTTTATTTTGGCACAATTTTTTACTTTTGTGCATAATACAGTTAAACTTCATCATTTAGGTTCAGTCATTTATTTGACCCTATTACTGTTTAAACTGCCTCATATCACATTGGTTTACAAGAAGATTAAATAGCCGTTTTCACACTACTGAATTTTAATTTTGGTCCTGATTGTCCCTGGAGTGTTGAATGTTTTTTTGGTGCTTTTTTTTTTTTTTGTACTTGGTGTACAAAGTTTGAGAACTACTGTAATACAGAATCAATTTAGGGTGAAAGTAAATTTGTTTCTCTTGTGGTCTTCTTGTATTTCCTTTCCCTCAGCCTCAATGATGTACCAGTATTTTGTCAAAATTGTCCCAACCATTTACATGAAAACTGATGGAGAGGTGAGTGCAACGTGACTCGAATACTGTCCCAACACCTTGAGCCGGAAGGCAGACGAGCACTTTTTTTGGACTTGTCGGCAGGTTGTAAAAACCAACCAGTTCTCAGTCACCAGGCATGAAAAAGTGGCCAACGGCTTGATAGGTGACCAGGGCCTGCCCGGGGTCTTTGTTTTATACGAGCTCTCACCCATGATGGTGAAATTCACTGAGAAACACAGGTAGGATGCACACCCGAACTGCAAATGTTTCCTTTTTTTGGTTCTCGAAATGCAAGTACTGCTTTCTATGTGAAATGTTGTTGTCCTTCAGATCCTTCACTCACTTCCTGACCGGAGTGTGCGCCATCATCGGGGGCGTCTTCACAGGTCTGTCTCAAAACTCCAGCGCTTGCATGTGTTGGGATGAATTCTCAAGCCGTCTCTTTTTATTCCCCCATGTCGTCTTATCGCAGTTGCCGGCCTCATCGACTCTTTCATCTACCACTCGGCTCGCGTTATTCAGAAGAAGATAGAACTGGGCAAAGCCTCCTAACCACTGCGCCTCCCGCTGGTCTCCATGTGGCCCCCTGAGCACGACGCACGGACGGCTGGACGAGAGGCAGGCAGAGGACCGAGCATCTTTGCGTCGTCCTGTCAGCCAGATGGACGGATGTTCAGATGGAAAGGCAGAGAAGGACATTGAACATCAGCCGGTCCCGTCTCCCTTTTTTTGTCGGTTTCCTACGAGCGCAATGACTCCCCCTGCTGGCCCAATCCCACCGGGACGGTCATACTGTCAGTCAAATGAGCACAGCCGGGCGCTCCACTACCACCTGTGGGTTGTCCTGGAAACAACAATATGGCCAATGGCTCCGCTCCTTCTTTACACCCTTGTGTCTTAGGTACCTTGTTTTGGTCCTTTGCCAAACTTCCTTGTTTGTCTCCTCCTTGGTTGTGTCTGTTTTGGTCCTTCACTTAATTGCTTTGTTGTGTCCGCTATAGCGATCCCTTGATTGTATCCTTTTGATTGGGTTCCTTGTGTTGGTTTTGTCTTTTGCAAGTGCCTACATTTTTTTGTAGGCACCCTTTGCCTCGGTGCCTTGTTTGCATTGTATATGTAGGCCTTTTTTTTTTTTCCTTCACTTAACTTCTTTCGCTTGGTCCCTTGTTTTTGTCCATCTGCACCCCCTCTTTTAATACTTTGCGTAGTTGCTTTGGTTAGCGCCCTTGGTTATGTCCTTTGACCCCGTTTTTTTTTTTTTTGTTTACATTCTGTGTGCGTCATCTGTCTTTTTGTCCTGTCTTGTTTTTGCAATTCATTGCAAGTTCTTTTCCCTGTTACTTTAATCACTAGGTCTTGTCAATATTTACTACTTCATCTCAACAGGACCTGTTTGGGTCTTGAGATCACCAAGTAGGAATTGCACATGAATAGATTTTCTTTGGATGGCCACAAAAGTATCACAAGCGTGAAAGGAAAAAAAATAAGGTTGAGTCTGAATCATACGAATTCATGCGAGTCAATGAATTCTGTTGATTGTTTAATAATCTGGGCAAAGGGCTGCTTTTTTTTTTTTTGTAAGGGTTCTTGCTGATTGTCATTTGGAGTTGTCAACATTGCCCAACATTTGTCTTCATTTTAGTGAATCTGAGACAGTCCTGCGGGGGGTTGTCTGAAGTTTGGTGGTCCATTCAGTCAGTGAAGGCCTCCAAGAACTCCCAAGTGTGAACAGGGCAGTTGGTGGGAGTCGCGTTAACATTCAAATCAGGGGTACGGCGTATGTACTGTATGTATGTGAGTGTGCGAGGGTAAAATGTATTTATATTTTGATTGTCCTCAAAACTGTTTTTTAAATGACACAATAAATGTGAAAGACACCAGCCTCCACTGTGCACATTCGCTTGAATGCTATTGAACCTTTTGAATGACGACTAACGATCTCGTATCCTGCTTAGGCTTGCGCATGAGCTCCAGTGCATCCCAGCGGACCTGATCGCCAGCAAATTACAGGCCGCATATAGACTTTAACATCAAATGTGGCTCTCCAACACTAATTATTTCCTACCCATGCGTTACATAGAAATATTTATTTTGAAGAAATAATTGGATAATATTGCTGATTACAATGATTTAAAAACCATGTCAAAACACAACGAGTTCACTTTGTGCCTTTAATGCGCTTTAATTGATAATTCTTGAGTTACAACACGATTCATTTTGTTTTGCAGTGACCTTTGTCGGCCACAAGATAGCGGTGTTGTCCTTGACTCTTCCTTTTTTCCAGGCAACGCTCGCTGGGTGAGTAACTTCCCGTCGCTGTGACGTCTGCAGATTCCTCCAGGGATTCTTTCATACTGGAAGTGTGATTACAGTACTGTACTTATCAGTTGTGTGCGCATGTTTTCTTGGCTTTATATCTAATCCGCCCTTGCGCGTGATAAATCGGCTGGTCACTTATTCGGAGTATGACGAACACTGACTCAGTTGTAGGAATGGCAAAGAAAAAAAGTCATCACCAAGTACAGCATCTTATAAAACATTTATTTCAAGAAGACGAGCACACGAATGAAGAAAATTAAGACATGAGGATGATGGCTGGACACAGAACAAAATTGGGTGTAAATTGTGCTGTCTTCATGCTACTCGGATGTTAATACACTACGGACCTGCTTTCAACTGTGCGGAAGACCGCACGATACGTCTTCTTTATATAAAGTACAGCCGTCTGTGGTCCTCCGATAATTGCCACCTCACATTTGCTTTGGGAACAAACAATCCTTTTGAACAGGAAAAACAGCAACTTGGTCACCACGGAGCCTCCCTGTGTGAATCAGATTCATTATGGCTACCTTTGAGCTTTAAGCACACTTGAACCCAAAACGTCAATGATAAAGAATGCCTTGAAACTGTTAAAAATCACTGGTTGCTATGGCCACAAGACATCCTGAATAGATGCTACCCTACTTTCAAAGTAGTTATAATTCGGAAGACTCTTTGGATCTTGAATATCGATTGCAAGTTATTTGGCCATTTTTTTTCCCTATTGTAGCCTTCCTTCACCATTATTTCCCAAAGCCTGTCTCAGCTTTTCTACTGCTGACTTTTGACTTAATTGCCTCGAACCCTACTCTGAGGGAGGGAGGAAAGCTCTTGTTTAGAAACCTCCCTGGACTAGACTATTCTGTCTGGGTCTGAAACCTGATGTGGTGACCAGAAACACTTCTCCCGAATGGAGACAGGCACAATGCGCTCCTTGGGCTCGAAATCTCGACAAGAACCTCCCCCCTGGACTAGTATTCGGCTCTCTTAAAACAAGGAACACCTCTCTCTCACACTTTCTCTGGAGATGAGAAACGCTCTCTCTGGCCAAGAAATAAGTCTTGCAATGAGAACCCTTCTTTCTCCCAGGGGGGGGGTTCAAGCAACCTCTCTTTCCCATGGGGAGACAGAAACCCTGCTCAAGACTAGAAATCAACAAGAACCTTCCCCTCTTGACTAGTACTCAGCTCTCTTGGAACAAAGAACCTCTCTATCAATGGAGATGAGAGACTTTTCCCTCTTCTGGGACGGTGAACACCAATTTTGGCATAGGAGTAACCTTTGGACGGGGGTGAAAAGAAACCTCAAGAGGAGAACCTTCCCTCTGGACGAGTACCCACTTCTCTCGGGATGTGGAACCTTTTTCTTTCTTGAGATGAGAAACCTTCCCTCTGGACAAGAAACCTTCTCTGTTAGAACTGGAAACGTTCTCGCAATGAGACCTTTCCCAAAGGAGAAGTACCCACCTCATTGGGGTTATGCACCATTCTCTCAAGACTAGAAACCTTCTCTCTCTTGGGACGAATAACCATTCTGTATCTGGGACACAATCTAGTACTCTTTATGGGGGTACGAAAACCTCTCCCCAATGTTGAGTCCTTTCTTTGGGGAGGAGGACAAAAAAACAAAAACACAAAAAGAAAAAAAAAATTCTGACCTGCAGTAGTATTGCCAACAATTTTTTGAACCTAACACTGTAATCTGTTCACACGTCCGAATGTTGCGAGCTTGGATACGGAAAATGTTTCAAGTTTCGCCAACATTTCAAGACCTGAACGACAAGAATTCAAACGTGTCTTTTGTCCATGTAAACCGTCCTCGTGGTATACAGCAAAGTAAAAACTCTCCAGGTCCCTTTTCAGGAGTGAACCGGCAAGCGCAGGTGCCGCAGTCGCGCTTTGAGCTCCTCCTGCTTGGCTCGCAGTTTGTCCCGCTTGGCCTGCAGCCGGTAGTTGTTGTTCTCCAGACCGTGGATGCAGTCTCTGGCCTTCTTCAAGATCACCGCCTTGGAGGCCTTGTCGTTGCGGGACAACTCGGGTACGTTGTCGCGAAGGCGCACAAAACAGTTCTTGAGCTCATTGCGCCGCTGCCGTTCCATCACGTTGTGAGTCCGACGCCGCTCCTCCTCGTCCTCCGTTTCCGCCGAGTGATGCTCGTAATGGCGGCGGGAATGCCTGTTGGACGAGGGAGGCGGCGGGGAAGCCGGAGGAGGTGCGGCGTAGTTGTGCTGCAGCTGGATGTCAAAGTGGAGGCGGCGCTGGAGAGCACGACGCTGCTGCTCCTCCTCTTCCTGCTGCTGTCTGGACGGGCAGCGTCCCACCGTCACCACATCGATTTCTTCCTCTGCAGGACAACAACAGGTAAGACTCTGATCGCACATACATATGAAATAAGAGTTTTCTCATAAAAACAGGACAAAGTTTCATGGCTGCTTGCAACCACCATCACCACCACATTTAGGTAGCTGGCTAATTTAGCATGAACAAGAAAGTTGACAAAATTGTAAAAACAAATTATTCATGAATCTTTCCAAAAAAAAAAAAAAAAACTATTCTAAGAATTTTTTAAAAATAATTTTCTGAACTAATAAAGTTGGCGTCTTCATAAAAATAATTGTTTATTTAATTTGAATTTTCCAATTCTCTTGTAATTAAATCTATTAAGTTGCAAAAATTGCACCAAAAATTTTATATATACATTTTAAGATCTAATATGTATTTTCTGAATGTCAAGAATATTTTCTTCTGTTTTTTTTTCCCCCTGAAGTCATTTATTTCAAAATGTCTGAATTTTAAAATTACATTTTACTTAAACACTATTGAGGTTTTTTTTTTTTAATTTTTGAGACAAAATAAATAGCCATCAGTCAAACAAGTTGCCACTGAACAAACAAGGTCACCACATCCTGTGTAGTGAATAGTCAGCATTGCCCCAGGGGTCTGCGCTGGGAAATGAGTCATTAGGAGCTTAAGAACAGAACGCTAAAACACACGCACACGCAGGCGCGCGCTGTCAGTCACCAGCCCAGACCACGCCCACTGCTTTTAAAAAAACAATTATGCTAGTAAGCGCATGCGAGTGTGTGCAGACTCGAAAGAGCAGAGAAACATTTAGTCTCACCGGAGTCGCTGGACGTGTACGCGGACACATCTCCTCCATTGGAACAGTAGTCAGACGTGGCTTCGCCCGTCTCCTGGCTCTCCATCAGGTTGTGGCAGTCCAGCGGGGAGCCGACCAGCCCCCCAAAGATGCTTGTGTCCATGTCCGACAGCATTTCCTCCAGGCTTTTGTCAGACGGCAGGCATTGCCACAGGCCACCCTCGCCGCTTTCCATGATGGGGGAATCGGGATGCCCCCCGCCGCCGCCGCCATCATCATCATCATCATCCGAGTGGAAGAGGGCGCAGTTCCAGTTGAGCTGCATGTCGTGGTCCTCCAGGAGCATGTCTGAGACGAAGCTCAGCTGATCACCCTTAGAGAAGTCTGCCTTCACGGGGGGCGCGGGCAGCGAATGGAGATCCTTCAAACTTTGGCAGAACTCATCATCCAAGTAGGACAAGACTTGTGGCAAGCACTCCATGCCTCTTTCCAAAATATACATGTCTCCTGCAGAGAATGACAACAACTTGTCTCAGCTGCTACTTCATTCCAAGCCCCAGACATCACATGGGACAATTTTTAATAGTTGTCACCATCGATATAAAGTGCAAACAAAATAGGTATAATCACACTTACAAAAACAGTTAACAACTGGAAACTTTTTTTTGTTAATCATTATATCGAAGTGAGTCGAGTAGCGTCTCATGGCCACAAATTAGCATTTTATGTGCATGTTACCTATATTGTGGCCACTAATTGAATTCTCCCCCCACCCCCTATGTCATGTCTGGCGTTAAGTAATTTCACACTTTACTGAGCAAACACCACGCAAGCTAGACAGAACATTTGCACCCATTGACAAGGAAGCTACTCGGCTTGTCTGCAGGGCGTGGAGGGCATGTCACAATCACATGGCGCTCGGATGTGTAGCATGCTTGCGATGCACAACAAAGCCACACTGTGTGCTGTCGGCATACATGTGCCGCAGTTAAAGAACGCCCTTGTGCAGTGTGGAAACATGACGTGTGGCATTTTTTTTTCATCTTCAGGTCTTTAAAAAAAAAAAAAAAAGACACCGACGCCGATCTAGTCTTAAACACATTACGAACACAGTAGTGGCAAACAATTAGCGGGAAATGATAGGGTTCGTGTGCAAGGGATCAGATTGCTTAAAATGTGGGTATTTCCTAATTAGGGTTTTGCACAGAGAGTTGAACACCCTTACGGAGCAAATCTATGCGATTTATTTTGGATTTAAACTGCGTTTTTAACACAATGCAACGACGCCGATCTACTCTCGAACATATTACGCCAACATTGTTTGCGTACAATTAGCACAGCGTTGCGTGTTTTTGGTGAAAATTAGCATTTTTAAAATGCGAGCGGTACCTTTGGATGGTTACGCACGCCTCAGCAATGGCTGAAATGCCATGCGGGTGACAAACTGTGCGTGCTTCACAAAGGTCAGCGTTGAAAGAGAACTAAATTGTCTTTTCAAACGAACATACACACACGCCGATCTCCTGTCTAACGCATGTCACAAGCGTCGATATCACATATTTAGCGAAGGGTGACGTGGTTGTTGAGCAATTTAGTAGCTTGTTAGAACTGTAGGCTTTTACCAATGGTGGTTGCACACAGATCCGAGAGTTAGACAAAATAAATTTACGTTTTTAAAACTTAAACACTTCCGCGCCGATCTATCCTGTAACACGATCCATACAGAGATGACCCACAATCATCTGGCATTGGCATGGTTTTTCAGCACTGTGTCTGTAGCATTTATAATATGAGCGTTTTCTAATGAGGTTTTGAAAAAGAAAATATTCCAGTCTTGTCAAAAAACAAAAAGGAGTTCTTACCCGGGTCTTTCAAACGGACGGAGAGGATGGAGGTTCAACAAAATGTCCGTGTAAAAGTCCAAGAAAAGGAATCGCACACGACAACTTGCAGACACCGGGAATGAGGCGGCGTGGTTAGAAAGTCCTTCCAAACCGGCTACTACTTCTCTGAGTGGGCGTGGCTGAAGGAGGCGCAATCCTAATTCATCAACGCGACTCGCCGGTGTCGCGCAGGGACGAAAAACCGCGCCAATTTAATCGAACAGGCCACCAAACGTAAATGTCCACGCGACGTATTGATTGAGATACGTCATAAATCGCCCTTTCTATTTAGTTTTGGCGAGAAAACCAGCAACGAAGGTTTTTGTGTGTAATTATTTATCACACATGTCGGGTCTAGTTTCTCCAATACTGCGCAGGGATACGTAGGATGGGTTGGGATTCCAGGAAATGAACGGCGGTAAAATGAGAATACTGACGCACGTGCATCGAGACGAGATGCCGGCTGTCATAAAGAAAAACAACACTAGAGGGAGCCTTATGCGGTTGAGTACATGAAGACCTCGCCGCCATCATTAACCGGGAGTCCCCGGCCTTCGTTTCCATTCACTTGTATTGAGCTACTCTGTTTGGCTTCAAAAGAGCTCACGTTTTAATACCAAAAGCATTTTAGAGGGCCTGTTGGACCTCAGTGTTCCACCATGCCGGTGAATGCTGTCAAGCAGGCCAGCTATCCATTGCCGTTTGTTACTTTCTGGACAGAAATATTTGGAAATGGTTGATTGGCCTATCAGCAAAGGTTTGCTGTATGTACCTGATTCAACTTTGAATTCCCCCCCAAATGGCTGCTTTGAACTGAAATGCACAACTTGCTGTTCAATTTCACATACTGTCTGGGTCCTTGAGACTTTTTAGTGCATCTTGTCATGCATCTGCTGAGTTTTGTGTCCAGAGGGCTGAATTTTTCTAACTGTCCAGGGGGGGCTACTGAGTCAGTCGTACGACTGCATTACATATAAGAGTATA
>CAAKHF010006840.1:0-11406 GCA_901007745.1 Hippocampus kuda
CTCAAAAAAAAAAAAAAAAAAAAAAAAAAACCCTCTACAGTTTGTGAAAACAAAAGTGCACCCGAGTGGTCCGGACCTCTGGCCAATTAAGATGATGGATGACTCTACTCCCTGGCTGCATGAAGTGTTTTTTGGAGTTGTTTTTGTTTTTACAACTTGGCTCTTTTTCTTCAAGTGTTGCTTGTTGAGATCAGAGCGAGCTTTGAAAACACGTCCGTCCGTCTATCAGGGCTTTTTTTTTTTCCTTCTTCTTCAAAGCCTTTAAAAGGGAAGACGGGTGGTCTCCCCGTCCCAGCATTCCCTCTGAGCGCCGCATGCCTTTGGAATCCCTCTTGATCCGCTTAATGAGAGGCATATCGCCTGGTTAGCAGAGCGTGGCCAATGAAAGGAAAGATCTACACCTTTAACCCCCCCCCCCCCACCCCCCATCCTCGTCCGTTTCACGTCCACCGGGGAAAGTTTGGATTTTTGAGCGGCAACTAGTGAGGCGCAAGACTGTGTCGTGATGCCTCCTGTCTGGGCTGTGGGGGTTCCTGGCGTGCTGATTTGTGACTTATGATGAAAATCACATTGCCAGGGATTACCACACAGCCCTGACCCGACCGGCCGGCTACCATGGCAACCACACTCACACACACAGTCTCCAACTGAAGAAGACTTCTGATTATCCAGAAGAGTGCGAGGAGTTGACCGTGATTAGGGAAGCTGGCGTCGGCGATGTACTCAGGTCACGCGTGTGTGTCGTCTCCGGGCAGGCGCAGAGCTTAGCTGATTGGTGAACAGTGATTGCTTCCCTCTTTGTTCACAGTGGCTAAGTTCTGCACCTGAGGAGAACATTGCCCACGAGACAGGAGAAAGAGACGTAAGACCCGGAAAGGGCCTTCCCATCAACTCCTGACTAATTCACGCGTTGATGAAGGTCCTTATATAGCACATTCGAGTGACGCGCACAGTCGAGGGCGCCATCCGTCTCAGCCAGGACGGATGTGTGAATTAGGAATGAGGTCCGTGTCGAGCGTGTCATCAGTCCACCTATATTTAGGGCCTATTAAAAGACAAATGGCCATCAACGGGCCGTTAAAGAGAGCAACGGCCATATGACAGTCGAAACTGTAGAAGCCCCGGTGATTTATGACGGCCTAATGGCGCAAGACCAGAAAGGATTCTCTTCGTCAACTGTTGAGAGTGGAAAAGCATTTGATGGATTTATGGCGTCAAGTTTTTTTGTTTATGATGTTGGGATGGTTTATGCCACCCACCCCCACCTATTCTCTTTTTTTTGGCAACCATTCAGCCAAGGGTATAATTGAGGCCTTTAAAAAGAGTTGGCTTCACCTTTCACAAACTGCAATGATCCAGGAATGGCTAGAAGGACCCCCAGGCATGAATCATATCATAAAATGTAGCATATGAGTGATAGGCAGCAAGAAATGGGCTCGGCCTCCTGTGCCTACTGAGCTGATAATCAGTCCTACGCAACCACTGGCTCAGTTCAGCAGGAACAGGCGTCCGGTCCACTCGTCAACAACAGTCAATGGAGAAGTGGGTGCTTAGAAGGAGTTGCTTAGAATCTTTTTTTTTTTTTTTTTTTAACGTAAAGCATCTGTATCTTTTATTGGAATGTAAAATGCATTATTTTCCAATCATTTTTTAATTTCAATTTGTTCTGCAGTTACATTTTTAAACATTTTCTTTTTTGGTCTTTTCATTTTTTTCCCCAAGCATTTTATTTTAAAAAATTAAAACAGATATTTGTTTTATGTACTTTTTATGCATTTTTTAGCATTATTTCTCATATGATTTTTGGGTGTGTGTTTTATTCATTATTTTTAAGACTTTTGTACTAGTATTTATTGTATTTTTTTCAAGCATTATTTTTGTCAGTATATCATAATATAATCAACATTTTAATTCTTTAGGATTTTTTTTCAAGCGTTTTTACGTTTTAGGTAATTTTACTTTTCCCAGGCATCTCTTATTTATTTTTTATTTCATTTATTTCCAAGCATTTTTAAAATGTATTTATGTATTTTTTTCAGGCATTTGATTTTTTTATTTTCATTTCTCGTAATTTTAGTCCATTTTTAAATACAATTTTCCGTCCTCATTTTTGGAATATTATTATTGCATTTTTGAATTCATTTTTATTTTACATCTATATTTTCTCCAGGCAGTTTGTGTTTCTTTTTGCCTTTCAAGTTGCCTTGACCAAACTTTGGGCACTTTTTCTTGTTGTTACCAATTGTCAGCATAAAATCAACCCATGACTGAATGTTATTATGAGTGAGTTGCAAATACCTCATCAATGTGAAGCTGATCACTTCAGAATGTTTTATTTTGATTTATAATATGTCCAACAGAGAGTATGTAAAAGTCCCGTACCCTCTCCTGTTGAGTGTTTCTTGTAGCTCCAGCTCAATAATGGGCATTCCACTTTCTCTCTCTTCTCCAAGGCTGCTGACACGTCACACAGGTCACGCGAGGGTGGAACAAGTTGTGGCGACCACTCGGAATGTTTGGGGCGGTCCGACGATGTGGCTGTGGCCTCCTAACTGAAGAGGAAACGTTTCAAAGAGAAAAGAAACGTCAACTTTGAACAATAGACGCTACTTCATCGTCATGCTCGAAAATGTCACTTTTATTTTTATTTTTTTTACGGCTGAAATAAAAATGGGAGAGAAGAACTTGATCCGTGTCTTTGGGCTGTGTTTAGTCTAAACCTCCAATCAGGCTGTGAAGAGTTTATACTGGAAATTCATTCAGGTGTTTTCATACATAACACATGACCTCATGTAAGAGATACAGCACAATGTGAATAAGAATGTGGGAAGCACAGACAAGGTCATCATGCAATAATAGTAGATCTTAGTTTCTTCAAATGATGGTTCAACATTTAAACAGTGAGGAATAAGTTACACTTCATATAATCAATACTTAATAATGCATAGTAGCAGGAGAGATTTGGGTAAGTTGTGAAGGAGAGTGGGAACATTCCGAGAAAATTAATATTGAAAGCAAGACAAATAGCCGCAACGTACTGTAATGGGAAATTGTTAATAGAACAAAGTTTCAATGTTACGAGAAAATAGTCATGTTGAATATTATAAGAAAAAAAGGCGGATCATTTTGAGCACTTTTTACAATCACTTTTGTTTTCTTCTATTGCATGGATAGTAACTGGGCATAGCTTGGATATTGCCCGAGCTTCTTCTCAATCATAAGTTTGACATGTATTCATTTCAGACAAACTGCTCAGTGCTCCACCGTCCTTGTATGTCGCGCGTGTGTGTGTTTGTGTCCTCATGTGTGTTATTTAGACTCCCATCCTGAGCATGGCCTTCATTAACGATGCTAACGTTGCTCATGAAGCAGACCCTGAACTGACACCGAACTCATCGGGGTGCGTTACCATCCAGCACGTGTGTGTGTGTGCCTGTGCATGTGGGTGAGTGTGGGGTCGCACCTGGGTGAGTGTGAGAGGTGGGTGTCTCCCGCTTGAGGGAGGTTCAGTTGCCGCGGTGGGAGCGCAGGGGTGGCGAGCGCGTTCTGAAGCCGATGGATCCTGACAGAAGCCGCATGGTTGTCGCTCGACGAGGGGCCGTTGCCGCTTCCCGTGCTGAGCCGACGCTCCAGCAGGCTCAGCGCGCGTAACGCTTCACTGACCGAACCGGACGCAGCCGCCACCTGGTGCCGTGCGCACATATGCCTAATCATATGCAAACTCATTCGACAGCTTGGCAGGTATTATCACATGGAGACACACAAATGGCATACTTGTCTCACTGTAACATAAGATGAGCATCCGCAACTTGCTATGCTCTATTTCCACAGAGGGTGGAAGAATGGTATGAAAGGGGACACGGAAGAAAGGAAGGGGAGATTGAAGGAAGGAATGAAGGACAGGAAGTTAGGGAGGGATGTGAAAGGAAGGAAGAAAAGAGTGGGTGGAGGGATGGTATGAAAATGAAAGGAAAGGTGGAAAGAAAGATGAAGGAAGGAAGTTTGATTGATTGGACAGAGGCCAGAGGGTATAAAAAGAAGGCAATTTAGAAGGATGAAGGTTGGCATAAAAGGAAAGCGGGGAGGTAGTTAGAAAGAAATAAGAGGGAGTGGGAGAAGAATGTATAAAAGAAGGACAGACGCAAAAAGAAAGTCGTCTAATGAGAGGCCGGCCGGACAGTAGGAAAGAAGGAAAGAAGTTAGAGTGGGTGGAGGGATAGCATGAATTAAAAAAAAGGGAGGTGCTGAAACAACAAAAGGAATGAAGGCGGGCTGATGTAAACGGAAGGAAAGAAGAAAAGATGAAGGTTGAATTGGAAAAAAGGAAAGTCGGGAAGGGTGCCGACTTGAGCGTGTGGAAGGATGGAAAAAGGCAGGTAGAAAAGAATGAAGGAAAGAAAGATGGATGGATGGAAGGCAGAAAAGGAAGAAGGTCGGGAGGGATGGTCACTTGGATGGTCTCAAAAGCAGGAAGGAAGCAAAGGATGGAAGTCGGCATGTATCAAAGATCCTTACCTTGATTAAGATTAACTGTCTTTTAGAACCCTGACCTCTGACATCTGGATTTTTGGCCTGTTTTACTGCCACTTCTCCCCTTTCCACCTCAGTGGGCGGACATCCTATTTGCATGGCGGCCACCTCACCGTGCGCAGGATGCGTGCAGAGACCTCGTGCGACTGGCGGGAGAAAATGGCGCAGTTGACCACCAGGCCGAGGATCAATGACGGCGATGGCCGCCGAGCGCCTGTCGAGATGACGGCCAGCAAAGCACCGAGCGGCTCCGCGGGATCGAGATGAGCGGCTGAGAAAAGGATGCGCATCTGCTCCCTGACTTGTCGCACGCATACCTGGAAAGACAGCCACAAACGACGGCTTTAGATTGAAAAAAAAAAAAGAATATTTTAAAGATTGATAGCATAGCACTCGGAAAATTGTGAATATTTTTCTATTACACACACACACACACACACACACACACACACACACACACACACACACACACACACACACACACACACACGCTGAGGATACTGTTTGGGGAAGACAACATTACCAGTTGTTGATTTCTGTGGTGCCCCCTGTTGGTGGGGTGGTGGTAAAAGGTCAGCAGCCACAACAGTGGGTGGCAGTCTCGGGCCTCAGTGGTGGCCAGCAACCGGAGGGCCTCGTGCACCCAGTGGGAACACTGGACCAGCACGAACCAGGCCTCAAATACGACGCCAACACCATCGCTAGAGAGATGACATCAGATTACGTTAGATCGTGGTGTCTGAATATCATCTAATGGCATTATTTCTTCCTCAATATCGAGATTGTAATTTTAGCTTTTTAAGGTCAACTTCCTATGTATTATTTTTTGAACAAACACGCACCAAATTAATCTGTATTTCAAGTGTTGCCGTAAAATAAAGGACGATAACCTGCGGGCCTCCTGGGGAAAGTCCGATCTCGTAAGCCTTCATTTCTAACTTTCCTTAACCTTGCTTGGATGACATCATCGAGAGCTAAAAAGGTTTTTCCTTTCCGACACGGCGAAGGACAGCACTACCTCAAATGAACGCGACCTCGCTTTTCCTAACTGATGTCATCACGCGACGGCGAGTATGGCTGACGTCAGTCTCTTGCTCGCGGACATGACCTGCAAAATATCAGCTAAATAATAACATGAACAAGATGTTGATACAAATTGTTGTGTTGGGGAATAAATAGATGTCAATATGAAAGACAGTTTATTTATCGCGTCGCATTATTTACTTCACCCTTTGTCTTGCAGTCTTTCAAACATTCTCAACGACAATTTCACAAAAATTCCATCAAACAGGTGTGCCAGAAATATAAGTCGGGCAGTCCAAAACCAAATGACAACAACGATGCAAACTAAATCTGTGGCTTTTCATAATTCGTTAAATGACATGTAAACATGTGGACTGCACTTGTTCGGCACTGAACTTATCTAGGCACGATATCAATTTAAGTAAATAAATAAATTATGCATAGAAATGACAAATAAAGCCCACTGACCAACCCAAATGAAGCAGATGAGAGAAGATAAGATAAAGTGTCCAACCTGCCACTGCCACCTGCCTCCTCTTCCCCCTCTGTCAGTCTGCGTAATGAGTCGCTGAGCCAGTTCAAGTGACGTCTGCGAGCCTCCCCAGACGCCTCTGCAAAGGACACACCGGTGCACACACGCACACGCACACACACACGCACACACACACGCACACACACACACACACACACACACACACACACACACACACGCACACACAAATCTGCACTTTTCCACTCAATTAAATGCTGAAAAACCTGCGACATAGCAAGTTATACTTGGGGAAAAATGTCCTTAATTTAAAAAAAATAAGAAAAAACTCGACTCTCCACAAACAAGAGACGACTTTGCAGTTTAGGAAAAGTCACACTTTTTAAGTGGAGCCACTATTTAGTCCTGACAAAGAGACCTAAGTTCATGTTTATTGATTGTGATTGTAGTTTACAGTGGAGTGGAACCAAGAACTAGCGACGCTCCCATATTTTGGACCATTCTCTCAGTAGGATATGTTATTTTCATATTATTTCCCATTAAAATGTTAAAAGCAACATTATTGACAGTTGTGGAGTTGTGGAATAACAACTCTTTTCATACTCCCTGCGGAAGCCGGCAACTTTTTCCGAGCTTGTTGTTCTGTATAAACGGCACATTTTGAAAGTCAACTGCGCTGAGCAAATTGAAAAATTGTCCATAAATAACAATCCAATTAAAAAATGTACTGCAAATTTTTAAAAAATTATATATGCCAAAAAGTTTAAAAACAAACAACTTTTAAAAATTAAACACAAATGTATGTACTAAAAAGGTATATACAACAAAAACAGCGTACTTAGGTAGTGATTCTGTCGCGTACCACTAGAGGGAGCCAGCGTACCACTACTTTGAGAATTAATTACGTTTTAATGACAATTACGGCCTGATTTTTAGATTCATGGATTAAATGCCGATAACACATTTTAGGGATCTGTGGGAATCCTGCGTCAAATTTGGTGTTGGCCTGTGACCTAATGAGTAAAGTCGGGAGCTGGAGTTGGTTGGTCTGCATGTGAGCGTCTGGGTGTGAGCTGTGACCTACAGCAGCGCCTTGCCAGTGTTGTCATTTTTGTATTTGTGTTTTTGACAGCGTCTCACAAGCAATACTGATATAAAGGGGGAAGTGCAGCTTGTGTATTGATTGTGAAGGTACAGCTAATGTTTTGACTGATGAGCGCACAAGAGATGGTTTGTGCTTGTGAGGAAGCGGGTTGCGCCCATGCTAAATACTTTCAATGACTGATGATTGACACTGACTGTACATCATGTGAGAGCAATCATCACCGTCATTAACTAATATTGATTGGCGAAACAAGTATTCATTCATTGCGTAGCAGGAAGCTACGTCTAGTCTGGACAATACAAAGTATTGTGCGTTGAGTGATGAGGCACAACACACACACACACACACACACACACACACACACACACACACACACACACACACACACACACACACACACACATACTGACCTGGAGGCTGTGTCAAGAGCGGAAGTAGCAGATTTGGGGGTGAGTGAGGGAAGAAGGCCTTCAAAGGGGTCTGAAGTGGCACAAAAAAAGTGTGAATGAATGAGCGGCACTCTGCCAATGACAAGTGACACATAGATGATGTTGAGGTTGCGTGGCGTGTTGTAACGAAGCGTGTAATAGGTTAGGTTTTTTTAGTATAATGTGACAGCAGCCGGCAAGATGACATCTGTTGAGTAGGCTGCCACTGCCATCTAGTGTTTCCAACTATTTGCTCCTCGAAGAAAGAAAGGCAATCCAGGAGCAGCGTTCAAGTAGCGTTTCATGGAATTCTACACCAATACATAAATAAACATTATGACAATCAAAAGTTAAGGGAGCGATTTGAGAGCGTGCATTAAATGTGTGGAGCTAATATTGTGGCCAGGGAGTCTTTGTTAGCTGAACATTCAACTCCAAAACTCTCATTGTAATGCAATTCACATTCACTAATTTATGCCAGGTGGCATTCCAACTATGATAAGAATATGGAAAAAGTATTATAGACATACTCTGAAAAAGCGAAAAATAAATCTACCTAATAAAGTTTTAAAATGAGTGACGGGGAACTATTTTAAGAAATAAAATTAAAATTAGGGGTGGGACGGTTATAGTGGACAACTGTGCAAGGAAAACTTTCATTGCACTAGATTCAGTCATAATGTATGGAGGGGAACATGTTAAATAGATAACATAACATTAAGAGGGAAAACAAATTATAATACATCAAGTTGCAATATTAGTAATAATATACAATGAAATCATTTTAGTAGCTAGACCGATGGCACACCTCAAATCATCATCATCATCACGATTCTTGCCGAAATCTGCACCGTAGTGTCAAATTGTCATGGCTCATAAATAATGTTGAGATTTTGCACCGGCCCTTCGGTGGAAGCCGTAACTCCGAAGTGGCCCGCGACAAAAAATGAGTTTGACACCCTTGCCATACAGTATGACAAGAGGAGAACTTCCGAGAATGAAGTTGAAATATTCCAAGAATCATTTCAGAATTTTAGAATAAAGCCATAATATTAGCGAAGAAAAAAAAGTATACTTTTGTGAGATAAACACTGACTTGATAGTAAAAAATAAATAAAATACATTGCTGATGCAGGCCAATATGAGTGATCATTCATGCCAAACTTTAGAGATATAAATGTTTTTTTTTAAAAATTTAATTTAAAATTTTGAATCAAGTATGCAGTACCTGTGTCGGTAAGTGTGTCAGTTCCCGATAGAAGCAGCTGGTAAAGCTTTGGATGAGATCCCTCACGCACGGGCGATCCTCCAGTTTCTTGAGGACGGACCTGCCAACACAAATCGCACCCAGGTCGGCCCAAAACAACGAGACGAATATCGCTCAAGTGGTAGTGACATGATCCGTGCCCCCCCATATCCATCAACGAATGACAAAAAGTGGGACTCACCTGAAGATGTCACTCGCCACCAAGAAGATGGAGCAATGTTGAGCGCAGGCCTGAGGCTGGAAAACAGGCAAAGGGCGTTATGGGCGCGCACCACAAGATGTCCCTCCAGATCAAAGTTGTGCCCAAACTCGAAAAGCGCTTCACGTGTTTTAGATTTAACGCGTTTGAAAAACGTCCCAGCGCAAACCCTAAACAGCTGTACTGCCCCCCCACCCCCACCAAACCGTGTATTTATATACTGTATATGCATCGACATTTAAATGAAGAACCAACACTGGAACATGTGCTCTCACACAGACAACAGGATCGAAGCTCATTTATCACATTTAGGCGCAAAAACACAATTTCCTTTTCATAGTCAAAAAAGAAAGCAGTAATATAACGGGAAGGGTTTCATTTTGTCATTTTTTTTCACCCGATGAAAGTGTAATTTACAAGATACAGTTAAAGTACTTTATCCGGTAATTACAAATGATTACAGAAATTCATTGAGCAAAATGAAAAATAGATCAAGTTAAAATATGAAACAATACACTCGGAATTTCTTGAGAATAATGACACATTACAAAAAAATATATATCACGAGAAAATAAAATGTCCTTTATTATCTTATCCCAAGCAGGTGGTATTTGGAGATTATGGAAAAGTAATGATTCTACAGGGGTAAACTAGCAATATTACGAACATGTATACCCAAATTACATACTTGTAAGTAATGACATTGTATCGACTGTGAAATGCAAGGGAGCCTGTTCCAGTGTTTCCCTTCTAAAGATAAGCGTGCGTCAATGTCCTCGGATAGGTAGTTATCAGATGTGGGTAAACAGCGGCACCAAGTGGATTCTTTATGGTATTACATCTCCACATTTCATTCATTCTCCTGCTGTTTCTTGTAAAAAAAAAACAAAAAAAAAAAACGATGGCCCTTGCAAGCAAAAACAGCTTGCGTGTTAAATAAGTATGTGGACTGCAATAATGTGTCCATGCATCAAAGTGTACGGATGTATTTGCAGTTTGCTTTGCACGCCAGTATGCACGCCGGGCCACGGCTCCCGCTATTTGAAACAGATGGGCCTTTCAGTGTCCGCCTCCATTACCTTACCGCTAACACTTGAAGGAGGCTCAATTATGGCACGCAACAAACATCCTGTTTTCTTTTTTTTTCCTCTTTCTTTCTTTCTCTTGCTTTGGCGGTCGGAAACGGTTTATTGTTATTGGGCTCGAGTCCTTATAGATCACGGGGAGGTGGCCGGCACAAGTCCAAACGAGAAATCCCCGAACTAATGTCAGGCTTCTTTGTTTGAATGAAGTGATTGAAAAGAAAGCCAAGAGAGAGAGACAAGTCGGTCAACTATTTTTTTTTCTTTGCCTTTGTGTGTGCACATATGACATCCAAACACAACCTTAAGGCGAAGTGAAACCTCAACGCTTGCCTCCTCCACTCTTAACGACTGACACACTACACCAGATGGAAGAACATAAACAAAGTATGTCCACTGAAGACGTGTGCGCATGTGTGCGTATACCAAGGTGATAAAAAAAAAAAAACACACACACAAGAGGTAAATCAGAGAAGGATGAAAGCATAAACAAATCTCATCGGGACATAAACAACAGATTGCCGTTTCAATCTCTCCCTCATGCATACAGAAAATGCGTCCACCTTCTTGCCGTCAGCCCTGATTAGTGTGAACATGAGATGGTCAGAGAGTGCAATCAACAGGCGGATATAAAACATTTCTCAGGGCCGTGTTAGTCGTCTGTCTCATTTTATGGCTCCAGAACCTGAAACTGCGAAAAGTGTGCATTGTTAGGCAGTTCAAAACAGCTCAAGTGGACCATCACTGTTGGAAAGTAGCAGTGACACCACAGACAAAAAAAAACTTGAGCAAGGCAAGATGGCTGCCAAATTTTTGTATGTGTGTATCAATGTTACGCTATTGTAGTACAAGAAACTTAACTCTATAAAGTTGCAATGTTTGGTGAAAAAAACATCAATTTAACAAGAATAAAGAATGGCAAAGAATGAATATTTCAAGCAGCTGCTGGTCTTAGCCTGTTGCATCTACTGGATGTTTGTGTGGGAATCGTGAAGTTAAAATTATGACTTTCAAACTTTTTCCCAGTAAATTCACTGTTTTTTGTTTTTGTTTTTTTGGGGAGTTTGTTTTTGTCTTTTCGCTGTAGTCTTCAGTTGTGTGGCAGCCAAGATTTTGAACAAACAAAATTGTGATGCTATCTGTGTCGGACAGGCTTGTACTTTGTCTCGCAACACAACTTTCTTCATTACCTTAATCATCATCATATGATCAATGACTTTGCCGCTCGACAAAGCCGAGCGTTAGTTTACGCTCTGTGAAATGAGGAGGGGATGGGGGGGGG
>CAAKHF010006840.1:11808-28788 GCA_901007745.1 Hippocampus kuda
AATATAAAGTGGCAACTGTCCCGTTTGTTTAATAGTCATTTGACAATACGGTGGAGCACACCAACCAGTAGTGACTGCGCTATTTGCTGCTCGAGCTGCTGCGGTGACAGCGGCGTGTCAGCGAAGACGGTGGACTCCAGCAGGCCGAGCATCGCCTCCTCCAGGCTGGACAGGCTGTGACACCACAGGGCCACGACAGCCCGATTCTCCAGTGACAAGGAACCGCTGTTTGGAGGGGAATCAAGTCATATCTATTATGTCACATCGCATTGTATCACATTGTAAGGGAAACCATCTGCTAACCAGATGTGGAGGCTCAGCTTTGGATACTTTCTAAAAACAATGCAATCAGAGAGTCAAGCAAAGAAATTAGAGCTGATGATTTGTGCCCTGATATACACAACACACTTAACAATGATTGCTCCTAGAAGAATACGAGGAATATAAAAAGCAACATGTGCCAAGCACCTTTGCCAAAGGCGCACGAACTGCGTTATTACAATTCGGCGGGGTAAGAAGAGGCCGAGTCCAAACAGTGATTAAATAACCAACTGATTAAGAGACACACAAAACTTGTCAAAACATCAGGGCCAATGAGAAATATGAAGGGTCGAAATACAAAGACACCATTTTTGGTTTCAAGTTAGAATTTTAAGAGACTAAAGTTGTAACTTGACAAGGAGAGAGTCGAAATATTTTACACATTTTTAAACGGTAAATGGAGTGCACGTATATCGAGGCGATGGCAAATTGTCATTTTTAAGTCAACAAAGATGGTTTTTATTTTATTATTAAGATGCTCTTAACTTTTTTCTTATTTTTTACCAGATAAAGTAAGACTACTACGATTAAAAGCATGACAGGAGTTTCAATACAAAAAAGATAAAAAAAACTATATTTTTTTTATGTGAATGAAGTTGAAATATGATGAAAACGTGTTATGAGAAAAAAAAAAGGTACAATTTCAGGTGACTCAAATTAAAATCGCATAAATACTTGTGATGTGCAAGTTGGAATACCTGCGATAGGCAGAGCCGACAGCATCCAAGAAGTCATTGGTGAGAGTTGCTTGCACACATGTGAGTGGACGCTGCAGCAAGGCTCCAAGAAGAGGAGCGACCTCGGGGCAAGTCACCAGGGGAACGCAAGCCACGCATGTGGACACAATCCTATCACATGAACACCTGCACACAAAGGCTTTCGTTCAGGGGATGTACGAGAGCTGGGCGATCCGGTCAAAAAGTGGATCACAATAGAAGTAATTCATGTCAGTCCATATTGATACATATATTGAACATTATCCATCCATGCATCCTTCCATTTTCTAATCCGCTTATCCTCACGAGGGCCGCGGGTGTGCTGGAGCCTATCCCAGCTGTCTTCGGGCAGTCGGCGGGGTACACCCTGAACTGGTTGCCAGCTGATCACAGGGCATACCGAGACAAACAACCATTCGCGCACAATCACACCGATAAAGACAATTTAGAGTGTTCCATTGACATGTCATGCATCTTTTTGGAAACCCGAAGAAAACCCACGCTGGCACGGGGAGAACATGCAAACTTCCGGCATCGAACCCTGCACCTCTTGCTGTGTACACTGTAATGCTGTGTATTTTATTTATTTTTTTCTCCAAAAAACACTGACAAACATTTACCGGTAATACGCATTTTCCACGAATGTTGTGTGTGTGTCTAATGAACGCATGACACTGAATAGTGGGTGCTACTTTATCGAGCAACTTGCCCACATGTTGAATGGGGCTTTCTATGCCACAATGAGGGCTGCGAGCCCTTGTGAGCTCACGGGCTTTGGCCGAGTTGAAGTAAAAACTGCGCGAATAATCACTGAAGTGTTAATACAGTGGGGGTGGGCGGACTCAGAAGACAATCAGGAAAAACGAAATGGTGAAAACAGTTTAAACGCACCAGCTCCACTATTGAGTACTACAGTATATAGTTCTGTCTTTGCACATTTTCAGTCATTCTCTTCAAAGTAACTTCTATAACGTATTTTGAAAGCAATCGCCGAGTTCACTTGACAGGGTCTTTACCTCATTCACTCCCAAAGACGTTTTTAAACGTCTTTTCAGACTTGGGTCTAGAATTGGCTGGTACTAAATGAGTTTTAACTATTTTGCCTCACCTCTCATTTGCATGTCCCAATGAATTGCAGCTTTTTCTGACGTCTTCCTGCAACCGTGCCACCACCTGAATAGTGGTCCAAGCATCATTCTGTTTCATTGTATCATACAATGCATTCAGCAGGCCAGGATAATCAGTGAGAATCAATACCTTTCGGAGCACTTGGTTATGGTACCGTGTCGGCGACAAGTCTAAATGTTTGAGCAAAAAATCCGATGGCGATTCGTCCTCTTCGGTGGTAAGTTGACACAACAGTTTCTGTGGAAGTCGGGGCAACACAATATGGAAGCAGCGGGTTATTGCCGCTTGATGCTTACAGCAACGATCGTTAGGATCATGAAAGCTAATTGAGGACGATTCTGTTGGCATTGCTTCAAAGACATGAGCTGGAACATAAAAAAAAAAAAAAAAAAAAAGGAAAAAAAGGCATTCCAGGAGGTAAGAATGTATGGACAACATATGAGAAGGAAGGACCTTTAGATGTGGGTATTCTTTGTTACAAAGGACTTTATGGTTTAACAAGCATTTTTCAGAAGGGGCCTCATCTCTCACACACACACACAAACACACAAACACACAACTAAAACGAAAACAATAAACTCAAATGATTCTTGACTGTGAAAAATGCTGACGGTGATAATAAAGGGCCAAGGGAAGAAATAACAAGACTGATGAGATAGAAATGTTCACTCAAGAGGCTTTTGGACTCTGCTTTTCATGGCGGTAGATTTTTTTAAATTTTTTTTTTTATGGTGGTTTCTTCCATACAATTACACATTTTACTGAAAGCTGGAAAAACAGCAAAATAAGAGTGCAGTACTCAGTGGTCAAATTATTCATAAACAACATTTTGGGTTAGATTTCAAGAGGTTTGGTTTGCCTGATGTCACCATTTCTGTTGCACCACATTAAAGTAACGAACTTGTTTAGAAAAGGCGCTTTGACAAAAGGGCCTCCGATTTTGCTCCATATTGTGACTTTAAACGGACCGCGGTAACGAGCCCACCACAAAGAGCAGACTCTGCGGATGTTTGCGGGAGACAAAAGGGGATCGCGGGGACTGAAAAAGCAAGACAAGAAGAATAGTTGGAATGCCACACGGCGAGTCACTGCCGCGCTGTTGGCGGAGCCGCGTGGTTATACCCTCCGCGTCGCCTCACAAAACAAACCCCAATCACTACCATGTGAGCACCCTGCGAGCCGCTCGCTCGGATTGACGGAGGGAGAATGGCGAAGGAAGCCCGCTTAGACACAATGACGGCCAACTGGAGTGACTCGCTGGCTCCTTCGGAATAGGACAAAAAAAGGGCGGGAGTCGCCGGCGATGAAAGACAAACCGATTGCTGCGCGGCAAACGTTTTGAGTCAAATTATTGGGAGTTAAGCCTTTCGACGAATTCTGAAGCACCGCTAGATTTGCAGCAGTGTAAGTTTGGAGCAACTTCATATGGGTAACTTCAATAGAATGCCAAACTGTATGACTTCGGGGAGACTTATTCCACATTTGAGGCTGTGCGAAAATATTGGTATGCATTTTTTTGCATCAAGCCGGAGCACAGTTTGGGCAGACATCAAGTAGATCTTTGAAGAAATTCATTTTAAATAGGAAGTAATAAAAAGGGACGTGGCAAAACAGAAGTGAATCGTTGATGGAGCCCGAATGATTTCCAAAACACACAAAGTATTACAGCCAGTGTGAGCTAAGAGTCGGAGCTATGTTTGAACACTGGAAAGCAACCACAGGGGCTCCGGGGACCGTCTGTGGTTCACACTGCTTGAGTCACTAAAAGAAACCCCTTGAAAGAAGAGCAATCACCAGCCCTCTAATAGAACACTCTCACATTTAATTCATCATCTCCTCAAAGACCCCGCTATGCTCCAGGCGTCACTGTGTGGTCCACTTGCACGGGGCAGGACACAGCCGGCTTCAAACAGCCAGAGCGCTAAGATGTGGCGATGACAGGCGCACGACATTGAAACAAAATGAAAAGGCCAAAATATGCTGACGCGGGCAATCGTTCAAGGGGAACAAACAACGTGGACCAAAGTCTGACCAAAAGGCATTTTAAGTACACAACAACGTCTTATTTGTCATGAAAAAGGGCTACTCTGGAAGTCACTTCCTAGAAAACCCGAACGAGCAACATAAGAACATTGCAAAATTTTTATCAATAGCTGGAATGAGGGCTCACTAACAGTGGATTGTGGTTTTCTGGATGTGCCCGGCTGGCCTTGACTGGCGACCAGTCCAGGGTGTAGTCTACCTTTCACCTGATGCCAGCTAGAATAGACACGGGGATAAGCTGTAGAGAAATCGTTGAACCGCTCAATTTAACTGTCAATTTAGCTCTGGCAGTCACTTATTGTTTTACGTGTTGTGCCCTGATTGAAAGAATGTTTACACATGAATGATTCAGTGACGTGAGATGCCTCATTAGCACTTCTTTTGGTAGTAAAGAAGAGTATTACTAAATACGAGGGCATGCACACGCTCTTCACAACGGAAATCTAAATAAACCATTGCACTTCGATCAACCTTGAATAAGGTCATTTTAAAAAACTTCATATTCATTCACATTCAAAAACAAATCCTCTGTGCATATCTTCCATGCCAAAGGCCACCTGGCAAATTCGAGGTTGACTTCTTGTTTCAATTGAAAAAACATGAATTAATCAAAAGGACACAAAGTTAATCTGGCAAAAATGTGGCGGCTTTCGACTGTAAACCATCTGCGTGAACCCTGTTAAAAAGTTCTCTTCGACTCTCTTGATGAGCCTGAAAAACCACAGTAAAGTCGCCCAGTGGCTCGGCCCACAACATAAAATGCGAATCTTTCTCTGGTGAGGAAAGGAACTCAAAAACAGCCTATTTTCATTTGCTTTGAACGTTTTGTTTCTCTTTTTTCGATTAGAATAACAGAAACCAGCCTTTTTTTTATTCTGCCATTATAGTGAGGAAACAGGACATAATGCAGTGGCACACTTTATTAGCCCTGCACTAAATCCAGCATATTAACAATTTAATCGTCTTAGTAAGGTACATTGTCCCATCCATTACAAAAATAAAAAATAAAAAAGTTCAGCCTTCAACCAAAATTTGCAGGACTCTAAAATTACACAAAAATCAAGTTCGAACGGCTGTCATTCATGACGTCATACGAAACGTCAGCATATCTCGCGATGCTTCAGCTCACACAATTTCTTTGGTTCCATGTGTGTTTGAAAGCCATTCAGTACGATATGGCAAAATTGACTACTAGTTGACAGTAGTAATAAAAGAAATGAATGTACACCAGGAAGTGCAGCAAGTTTTTGGGCTCTATTTTTGTAGATAGGCGCAAGTCCGCTTGGCGTACATACTGCCGCATCTTCCATTTTTTTGTGCCCGGGCAAGATCATGTTACGCTAGGCTGCACGCTCCGGTCGACCGAGAGCATTCTTGATTTAAATGACTCTGGCGGACCTGACAATTTAGTGATAGAAAGAAGACTGAAATCGAGAGCAGCAGGTCTAAGTTGTGGCGCAGGTGGTCTAAGGGGATTTTGGTGGATTTGATTGAGGCGCAGGCAGACAGCTTATGAGGTCCGCGGACGTGTATGGGTGATGTTATCGTATTTCATTCGTAAACATAACAGCTTAGGTCAATTCCTTTGCAGCATTGTAGAAATCAATTGAATAAATATATCTTTTTTAAAGCACCTCCCTGACAGTGGCACAACTATAGGTGGGTGGTGGTTTGTCAGACCCACATGCATGATGGGTGGTAGAAGGCGGGTTACAACTATCCACTTCACAGAGGCAAATTTGACATCACCCGGTGTTTTAAATGAACCTTGCACACACCATGCGCCAACGAGTCCAATTCCGTCATGCTGACCCGCGCACCCCTCCTGTGCTGAATTTCAAGGGAATGTTGTCGATTATGGAATTCTGACTTTGAACCAAAATGCAGTGTCGGAAGAGCATCCTTTCCGGTGTGGACTGTGTTCTGTCTTGGAAGCTCAACTGCAATTAGACGGAATGAAATCCATACCTGTATCCACTGGTTAGCTTTTCTTTCTAAAGCATTGGCTGGATGCTCGGAGTACAGCTCCCACAGACACTGAAATATCAGCGCTCTGCTTTTATCTTGGAGAAAAAAAAAAAAAAAGAAACACACACCTAAGATGTAAGATCAATCTCCAATACAGTTACCAAAATAATAGCCTTCATGTTTGTGGTGTAATTGAGGAATATTATAATAATAAAAGGCCCCTTCTTAGAGGGCAAGACACACTTCACAGCAGTTCAAAAGGGGTCTATGCTGCACTCACCATCAGCAGTGACAACAGGGTTCCAGCACAAGCGGCCCAGAATCTGACCGAGAGAAGGCATCGCCTTCATAGTCTCTGTTGTGGAACTCTTGGAACAGTCAAAAGAAAATCATTCATTATTTCAATCACAATTTTTACTTTCATAACATTGAATTTCATTTCTGGTGGGGAGCACTAAAGAGAAACCTCCAAGTTTCAGTGAGGGCGGCAGTCAGCCTGGAATGGCTGGGTTGCAATTTTGTTGCTGTGCTACATCGAAATTACTTTTATTATTATATATATTTTTGATTCCTTAGTCATCAGTGCTAACGTTCTGCTGTGTGGGGAAAAAAATGCACACAATTGCACAGTATAGACACACACAAAATGAAGTTTGTACAATGTCAGCACCCCCCAACTTCGCGCCATTTCAGCAGGATTATGGCAATATCGGGAAACTGGGCTGCCAGGGCAGAGGCTTGCAGCCCCTCCCAGAGCTGCTTAGTTTTCATGTTGTGGTTCTCGCCATAACGGCTGTAGTGAAAGACAGAAGACAGCCTGGCTCATGCCCATGGTACTATAGTGTGTGTGTGTGTGTGTGTGTGTGTGTGTGTGCAGCTCATAAGCCATATTTCACACAGGAGTCAGTTTAAGCAACATTTATTTTAATGCCCCGCCGCCCCAGGCCCAAATAAATAAATTAAATCACAATAAAATACCAAAACCCATCGGTCATATAGTGAAGCGTATGTCTGCACATGTGCGACCCAAGCGTAGCCAATCCTGTGTACAGCATTACCAAATTAACCCATATCAAGCCTGTATCATGTTTGAACCGTGAGCTAATTAAGTTCAACAGTGTAGCTTTGTTGCGGGAAAAGCCCACACAGAGCAATTGGACATATGCAAGTGTAATCGAGGCAATGTGCTGTTGCTCAAGCAGAGAGAAACTCCGAGTTGGCCTCAAAGTGTGTGAGAGCAAGCTCTCAGACGATCACATGCAGCTGCCTTTGAAATGGCTTCCATAGGTTCCTTGGTGGGCCTTCAAACAATTCCTTCTTAGGTGTACGCGGGTTATTTGGACTACAGCAGTGTTGTTAGTGAAAATGCACATTTCCCGTTATCGACCATGAACATTTTTACTCATTCACTCCCAAAGACGTTTTTAAACGTCTTTTCAGACTTGGTCTAGAATTGGCTGGTACTGAATGAGTTAAGTTTCTTTACAGTTCCCCCTGCCATCAATTGGCTGGCAAGCAAATTAGACCCGTTTTAGTTGGGGGGGGGGGGGTTACGAAGTACAGGGGGTGCCTCAGCTTGCGGCGGTGCTCTAATGCTACGGCAGCGACTTAACCCGCATTTGTACAACGGAGTCGGAAGGCGCTGTATTCGATCACTAACCTACACTCGCGCAGTCGTGAAGTTAGAATTACTGGTCGAGTAAATATGTGAATAAACATACTGAAAAGAGGTCAACTCTGATCAATTCCGACTTCAGAGTAGCAAAAGTTTAGGTAGCTTTGTGCCTGTGGTATAAGCATGAAACAGACAAGATGGCCAACTTGACTCATTTGGCTGAGTGAGATCACCATTAATGGAAAGCAGAGTGGTCAAAGGCAGCTTCTCTTTAAGACCCCCACCCCAATCCCCCCATCATCAGTAAAGCACATCAAGAGCCCCAAACCATCTTCCTATCCTGAACATGTGGGAAAAAAAACATCAATGCTGCGTGATGATGCAGCTGCAAAGAAATGATCATTTCCTTGTCAATACCATCCCGAGCAAGATGTTAACTGAAATCCGTGGCATAATTGAAGCCTTGTTGACATTGTTGCTAATGAAAGAAAATGTTTGCTCCGTGCGTCTTGATTAAAGACAGACCCGAATCTGATGACTCCAAGTCAAGGGCAGGTTTATAGAAAGCCTCGCTAATTTCAGATGAAGAAAGCAAAGAGGAAACACTTGCTCCTGACATCATTTCAGCTTCAATCAGACCAGTCTGAACAATCAATGGCACTTTCCATGATGAACTCATCAATAAAAGTGCGGAGCCGTCTTCCCAAACTGCTTCATCTCCTTTCATATCATCGGGGCCGTTTGAGAGCCAGGTGATTTGGAATTGTTAGGAGAGTAAAATGTACTGGGAACGTTAAGGAGATGGACAAGAAAATGAGAAACATTCAATTCGGATTTTATTCAACACTTCACTTTTTGGGCACACGCCACAAGAAAGTTGTTAAGTCATCAAGGGCTACGGAGTGCTGCCAAGAAGCAGGCTATCCTCAGCTGGTCTTTTATGACTCCGGTGCCTGTAAAAAGGATTTCAGTCCAATTAAACTATACCAGCTTTTCTCTCTCCCTCTTTTTTTTTTTTTTATCCAATTCTTCATTTTACACACCCCAGCATGACATATGCCTGGAGTCATGCTCACAGAGTGGAAGATGGAAAACACAATTTTTTTTTTTGTTAAGTTCTGTTCTGACAAAACAAAACAGACAAAAAAGCAAATTTGGAGGTCAGTTTAAGCCATAGCGAGCGACGCTTGGGCTGGATTTACACTGACGGTCTGAAGTGCCCATTCCCATTTCGGCCCGATATCGATTGACATCGATTTTTAAGTGACCTGGTTTGGCACATTTTATTTATTTAGTATTTTGGCACAACAACTGCTAATATTTGAGGCAGGAGGCCATACTGCAAACATTCAAAAACAGTCCAAGCTGTTAAATCGGCAACCGCTGGTATTTGGCATCTTTTAATTTTGCTGGCAACAAGTACTCACTCTGAGACAGTGTCAATAAACTTGTGTAATCTAACCTCATTATGTCTGAATTTTCACCATAATCTTGTTTTTTTTTTTACCGTAACTGGGCTCCTCAGACCACATGATCCCTTTTCCATTGCTCCAGAGTCCAATCTTTACGCTGCATAGAAAATTAAAAAACATATATGTCTGATTGGATATAAGAGTTAACTGAGTTACGGGCTTGGTCACCGAACAAATTAAACTTGTCAGTCAAGGTAGCAGTGTCTTCGCCAGTCACTGGAAGGCCCCTATGCTTTTTCATGTTTAAAACAAGAAAGCGTCACTGAGATTAAAACATCACATTAAAAATGGCCAAACTATTTTACATTACGCAGCACATAAAACAGTGCATTCGAGCAAGTTTGTAATTCCTGAGAAGAACGAGCACTTGCGGTCTTAGCAACACTGAAATCTCACAGTGCCCCCACCCGCCCCCCGCCCTCATTTCCCCTCCTGCCCAAGGCTGCTACAGCTGATTTGGGGATACATTAGGTTAGCACTGCGGGTCCCAGCGCGGCTATTACCTGACAAACTCAACATTGCAGCGCTGTCAGCCAGATATAGGCGACCTCTGCAGCGCACAGAGCCGTCTCTGTTGGCCTCCGAACGCTGGACTTACTGTTCACAGGCTAGCTTGGACAGAGGCTGAGTGTGCGTGTGTGTGTTTGTGTGTGTGTGTGCGCTAGCATCATTAATCTGACGGCCGTTTGGCCGCTGATCCAACTGATAATTTATCTCAGCAGGTTGAGCGTGTCCGCTCCGTGAGGCATGCTTGTATGAATGAACAATCAATACTGACAGCATCAGTGGATCGCGTGAGTATGGATACTTACCATGCCGTCGACGTGCATCAAGAGTCGCTGGAGGAAATCCCTCAGTGAGCACAGGTGAAGGCAGGTATCTTTTTGAACGTCCACACTGCGGGCTTGGCCCCAAGCTTCAACTTTGTCCAGCCACAACTGCATCTCTGTTTGCTGTACGAGGGCCATTGATTGAGACATCGCTCGGTTTCGTATGAAGAATCCTTTGATGAGAGAAAAGAGTCAATTGTCGTGATTACGCGGGGTAGTTGTGGACTGTGTATTGTCAAGGAACGGGGAAGAGAGCCAGGAAACATTCACATTGGTTTAATCAAAAGTTTAATCATGTTTTGTTGAAGGTTGCACATTGTAAAATAATAAGTGCATGCTATAAAAACTGATGAAATATGCTCAAACACGCACTGACTCACAAACGTTACAGATCAATTTTTTTTCACGATAGAAACATCATGTCATTGGGCACACGCTCTAATGGGGTGCACTACAAGAGATGTAGAAAAAAAAAAGAATCAGTTTTGACTGACACTCATAATTATATCTATATCTATTGATAGATATAGATCTTTAGGATTAGGTTGTAATTTACAGACATGGAGTACTGCGTGGCATACATTTGGGAAGACTTTCTGAGAGCCAAAATGTTACAGTACCTGTCTAGGTTAAATTTGTAAACACAGAAAGAAGGTGACAAATAAAATGTGTGGACTTCAACTTTCTTCTCAGACAGATTTGTTTTCATATTGGCTGAAAATCTACACGGAAATATTGCAAATGTTCCTCATTTTCACCAAAAGCCTTCTGAACACGAATTAGGAAATAGTTTGCCTGCCACTATTTCCCACGAATAAATGATTTCGGATTCAATTTGTAACTGAAAGTCTTTACAATAACAATCAAAAACAGGGATTGTATATGATGAGAGAGTCTTTCATAACGGTCCTCTGAGGGAAACCATAACTACGATGTAGCCCACGACGAAACTGAATGTGAGCCAACTGCCTTTGCTAATTACCAATTTGAAAACGGTTGCGACATCAACGTTTACCGATTTGACCATTCGTGGATCATTATGAAGTCCCGTCAATTGTTTTGCATTGATTGCTGATTGGTGTACTGAAGCAAGTGAGACTAAATGAAGTGCACGACTAGGCTGAAACCACCACAGCGGCTGCAGATTCATTTGCGAAGACCGATGTGACGTCAGCTTATCCATGCAATGCTACTCCGTTAAGGCAGGACTTTTATGCTGCGGCATGGAGCCAGGAGTTCAGAACATTCGCGGAGAGATCATTCGATCAATCCACAAACAATGCGAGCCAGACACACTGACCGCTATAGCCAACTGTGCTGCAGATCATCTATTCCCTGAGAGTCAATACATGAAACTGTTAATTGCAAATTGCAATGACTTTGGCAGAGCAACGAGTATGAGAAGTGGCTTCCCTTTGAAGCTTTTATTCAACCCTGGGAAATGCCGTGATTGTTACAGTTGCAAAGCCTCTGCAACTCTTTCTTGTAATCAGCCGCAAACTCGATCTCCTTTTCAATGACCCACTGGAGAAGGTCGTTTTGGGCTTCCTCCTTGCGGAGTTCCTGCTCCTTCAAGGCCAACAATTCCTCCAAGCCCTTCTGATAAGACAAGTGGCTCGCTGCTTCCATCAGTTCCACAAAGACCTCGTTCCACCTTCGCTCCTCCTCGTCGATCTCGGCCTGTTCTTCCGGGAACACTTGCGTCGGATTTTCGGCGGCCACGTGGTCTACCTCCAAGGAGAGTTCTTGGAGTCGCCTCATTCTCTCATGCTCATCTCCCAAACACATGTCCCGCACCTTTTGGAGAAGATCACTCTCGTTTTTTTTCTTCATCTTTTGCACTTCCACCTCCTTGGTCAAGTACTCCACTTGGTCCCACAGGGTCTTGTACTCTTCCATTTCCAGCCGTAGTTTGGCCAAGAGCTCTACCACGGCGGGCTCTTGGGTCTTGACCCGCTCCTCCAGACATTGGAGCTGCGCTTGCAGGTCCATCACTTCCTTCTCCAGACACTCCTTCTCTGCCTCAAAGAACATGCTGGACATCTTCTGGCAGGCCTGGCCGTAGATGTCAAATGCTAATCGCAACAGGCGTGAAAACATGCTGGCCTGCTGTCTGGGGATGCACTCGGCATTAACTACAAGAGCAGTTCCAACAAAAGCATGCAAACGATCGGTCATGTCGAAGCACCAGCAGACGACACCTGCAGCAGTGCTTTTGTATTCGTCTTGCAAACCTTTATGACGTCATAGCATCGTCCGCTTCACAGCCATCACCAAGGCAACGGCTAAATTTGTAGCTGACAAACATTATGTGACAAGACAGTACAGTATACAACGGACTCCCCCAAGACCAAACACAAACCGTGAATGGAGACTGTACGACCATTCGAAATCGATTCTTCCCATTGGAAATACAGTGAACCCGGCATATTTGCAGTTCAGCGTTCACAAATTAAAAAAAAAAAAAAAAGAGTTGGAGTCACCTAAACCATCCCCAACGACCCCCATGTTTTTTGTTGTATTTGAAAATGCATTTAAAAAATACAGGAGGAAAAATATTTGTTAATAGGTGAAACCGTGCGGGGGAATTTTGTGAACTATAATAAAATAGTAGCTCAGTTTACAAATTCACACTTATTTAACGCTTTTTTTTTCTATCACGGCGTGAACCTATGGCCCCCCCCTGTTTTGTACTAAATAGCCAGGGCATGCTACCGTTCAATGGTTGTCATATTTTTTTTCCCCTTTGCTGCCACTGTTAGCCTGTCTATGGAAGCATCCCAAGAAACAAAAAATCCAAAGAAAACGGAAACCACACTTGTGGTTAAGATTTCATCAAGAGCTCACTGCAAAGCTTCGATCCTGCACTGAAAGTTCATAGCGCATTCTTGCGGTGCTTACACAATGCTGACAACAGCCACATAAGTTGCCCACAAAAATATGTACATGCACAAAAAGCGCTCTTCGACATTAAATAATTCAAGGAAAATGTTGACATTCATGTCAGACACTCGCTTGCAAGCATTTTGAACACCCTCGTGACGGGAACGTTTTGAACTTTTCTTCGACGATGAAATGAAGTACAACTTACCCTTGAACAACAATACAAACTTAAATTCCAGTAAAACGAATGTATCATTTACGTTTTTACACTGTAGAGGTAAAGTTAACTTTTCCCAGACGACATCAACAAACTGTATTTCCCTCTTTCACAGAGTTCCGCGTACGAGCGAAAATGATTGGCTGATGGGCAATGACGTTTTTACCGCTACATAGACTGCATTGTGGGAAATGTAGTAGTCTTAATGCCGGTAGTGGTTGTCAGGCAAAAGGGCCACTCAGCTGCACCAATTCTATATTTTTTAAAAATGCACATTTGAACATATTTTTAAAATATATTTTCCGTACATTTGAAGACAAGAACTGATTAAATTCAAATCACATTGAAAACATGAATAAATGAAATCATATTATAAAAATAATTGCGATAACAATACGGTACATACATAAACACGTCCACGTACAGACGTGCACACCTTGTTCGAGAATGTTATGGGTCTTTAAGTCTGTGTCCTACGGGAAGCCAGGCAAACTAACTCAGAGAAGTCATCTCGCTTTCTCTCACATGCCTTAAAAATATTATAGATATTTGACTGTAATCTATCCTCAACGCACGAATCTTTATAGTAGTTCTCAGCATTTTTTTTTTTTTTTTTTTGCGTCAAGAGGAAACCAGGGATTGGCGGAGAAAAGGAGAAGCGTGCTGTGACCAATGTGAAACAGCATTGCTGAGTCTTTTGGCACATACATACAATGCATATTTCATAGAAGCTACATACACGGACACACACAAGATGACGTATTTTTTTTTGCTGTGCGCCCGTGCGTGTGCGTGTGTGTGTGCGCGTGTGTTTGAGTGTGTGCGCTTTGAGTATATGTGTGTGCGCACGTGTACATGTTCGTGTGTGTGCATGCGTGTATGTGTGTGCGTGTAGCTTGTGCGTGTATGTGGGTGCTCTTCAGATGAGCCCTCTGATTAAAGATGCTGTTGCATCCAGTTTTACACAGCTGTATCCTACACTTCATTTTCATCAAACGGTAAGTTGAGACATAGATGAGATACTGCATTTCATAACTCATACTTTTTTTCAAGATCAATAGTAACTGCATTAAGTCATCATGGAGAAATCCAACATTTTTAGTGTGATTGCAATCAGGTCATTTATATTTATTTCAATGGCTAAACTGCGTGAGTGGACAGTTGTGTAGTACCTCAAAAAATCCAGCAGATGGTACTGTCGTGAAAAAAGCTGTTTCTGAGTCACATTAATATACAGTATAGTACTCATTTTATAATCAGTTTTTGCAGAGAGTCTGTCTTCCTGCTGACTCTGCCTGACCCTTTTCCTCCTATGTGGGACAGAAGATCCAAGGCAAAAAGGTAAACCTTTAATAAAAACCTTTGCTTGGCTCATCCATTCATCCATCCATCCCATCCATCTATTTTCTAATCGACTTATCCTCACAAGGGTCGCGGGGGGTGCTGGAGCCGATCCCAGTTGTCTTCGGGCAGTAGGCGGGTTACACCCTGAACTGGTTACCAGCCAATCACAGGGCACACATAGATGAACAATCTTTTGCCCTCACACTCACACCTTGGGACAATTTCGAGCGTTCCATTAACCTGCCATGTATCTTTTTGGAATGTGGAAGGAAACCGGACCACCCAGAGAAAACCTACGCAGGCAGGGGGAGAACATCCAAACTCCACACAAGAAGGCCGAAGCAAACTCTGCACCTCAGCACTGTGAGGCGGACGTGCTAACCAGTCGATCACCGTGCCGCCCCGATTCATTGTATCAATAAAGGCATGTTTGCCCTGGGCCTCCACTCACTCACTGCTACTCATTCATTTTGCACACACACACACACACACACACACACACACACACACACACACACACACACACACACACACACACACACACACACACACACACCTAATGATGTACATTCATCCAATCACTGCACTGAAATGTACGTATACACTTACTCTAACTGTATAGACACCTGCTTCCCATTAGACCAGTGGGTTGCATGGAAGTTGAACACACACACACACACACACACACACACACACACACACACACACACACACACACACACACACGCAGCATCCACACAAGAACACATGCACACATTCAAGAACACATGCACACATTCATCCATTTGCCCCCTTTTGTTGATGCTAATTACACCCTTCCTGTTCTGAAACCCTTTTTTTCAACAACTTCCACCTTGACCCTCTGCCTTTCACTTTCTCTTTTACATTGTGCGCTTTATTGTGTGTTGGAAGGCACTTTGGTTTACACATTCACACACACACACGCACACACAATTTTGGATGGTGATAAATGTAATTGACTTTAATCAAAGCACATTTATATAAAAGGATGATCATGAAAGGCAAAGCTGATGAATGAGTTTGAAAAAAATCATAATATTAAAAACATTGAAATATTGTTTTAATATTTGATTTTTGATTTTTTTTTTTAATCCTTTTCGAAGTTAGTGCTTGACTAATTTGGTCCAATACTTCTTTGTCCAGAAAGCCCACATTTAATTTCAATGTCAAAACTTAATGGCAGTGAGTTCTGGCTTCTGTTTTGCACTTTCTTCCAGAGGGAGGTAACAGGAAGTGGTGCTGGCCAGGATGATGTTTAGGGCCTCTCCTTGACAACAGCAGGCCTGCTTAATGTCTCCCCCCATTTTTAGTTAGGTGGGCCCCAATCATAAGGCGAGTGATTTTAATGAGCCTTCGGTGCGGCGGCCGCACCACGCTGTGATGCACTTTGAGATGACAGTGTCCACAGCGCACCTGTAAAAAGTTAACCACGAGGTTGTCATGTAGCTTCCTCGGGAAAAAGAGGCCCATGGGAGGACTTTCTCATGTCCCGACCCCCCGAATAGTAAAAACAGGGAACCCTCACCACTGGTTAACATAATCGAATTGATGGTTTTGTTCTTTTGTGTTCTTTCTTAGTTATTCACAACGGAAAATATGAACTTACTGTATTATTAGATTGATTTCGCACCAGGACAGGACTTAGGACATATCCCTGAGTGACCCCATTGTTTGTAATGTTTGTTTTTATCCAACCTGATACTCTTGTTGAGCAGCTCTTGTGAAAGCGCGACATAAATAAAGATGTATTGTATTGTAATGCAAGGCCTCCGAAATATGCCGAAATGTAAAATATATCACCAAGTGAACTCAGCAGACCTCCACCAGGGCCTGTTGAGTATATTCTGTTCAACTTTGTAGCTGGGTGACAGATGAGACAAGGAGGAAACCATTAAATATTGGTGCAGATCTGGATAAAGATGCAGCCTTTGTGAGCAGCCGGTTCTGGTATATTTCATCACACACCTTTTTAGATGTTTTATATTTCTTGAGTCTTTTACTCAAACGGTGTTTTGAAAATAATGCTATGCGATGCTAGTTGCATTTTTGAGGTATGATTTGTTAAAGGATACTCCATGTATACAACAGGCACAATAAATGACGCATGTGTATTTGTAGTCGAACATAACTCATGTCATCACTCAAGGAAAGCAGGAAAGTGGATTTATGTAAAACATCGCTGTCATTCATGCCTGGCATGCCAACACACACACACACACACACACACACACACACACACATCCTGGATATAAAGCCTAACTAAACATGATGATTTAAGATATAGTGACTTTTAGAGCACGTAAACACATTTCCTTCGCCATAGCAATAGTAAGTGTGCACAAACATACCCGCGCACAACCCCCCACTCTCCCCCCCCCACACACACACATTGGGTTGAATGGTTTTCAAGGTGTCTGTGAGG
>CAAKHF010006842.1:0-13718 GCA_901007745.1 Hippocampus kuda
TGACATAGAGGTAAGATACTGTAGATAGATAGATAGATAGATAGATAGATAGATAGATAGATAGATAGATAGATAGATAGATAGATAGATAGATAGATAGATAGATAGATAGATAGATAGATAGATAGATAGATAGATAGATAGAGCTCTTGTAGTTCTAAAAGGATGCCAGAGTGACAAACAGTTCAGCAAATTTTAGTCCACTAATAACCAGAAATGAATGAGAGTGTTGTGACTCAAAGAACGTTGTAGTTTAAGTGTCATGTCACACTTACCTGTGCAACAGGATTTTGTAAATACATGGAAAAATGCCTTGGGCCTACCTACATGTGTTAGCGTGTGCGTGTGAGTGTGGGGAAAACAAAAGCCACCTATCCAGAAGTTTCCCCTCATATTTTTATTTTTTTAATCTATAGCTCCTATTTTTCCACTGTGATTGTCCAAAAACCCGAATACTGTACAGCAATTGAGTTCTGGTAAATCTGTCGGTTAACATGCGTGACTCTGGCCAGGTGAGTCACTTACCGGCACTGTGTGTGTGTGAGTGTGTGTGCCACTCCCTCCACATCTAAGCGCCTAGGGACAAAACAAACAAGCACCTCTCTGGGGTTTGGAATAGAGAGAAAGTCCCATGTGTACTGTTTATGGAGCAGGACAGTCAAATAATTGTTGCGGGCAACATTGTAACGATGGTCCCCTTTTAGAGAGCTGTTTGGACTGTAAAACCAGTTAAATGTATAATCGCCTACATATTATTACGCAGACACAGATTGATGAATATTTTTTAAAAACCAGACATCAAAAAAAGGGTGATGGTAACAATACTGAATTATAATTGACTGTGTAAAGGTAATGCAGTTGGCTAGCGACCTGGGTTGTAATATTTTTGGATTTTTCATTTTAGTTTTGTTGTGACTTTTGTTTTTTTGTCTTTTTAGAGCAGATTTATTCCTTTTTATTTTATTTTTTAAAGTCAATGATACTAAATTTCTCATACAGTACGGATATATGGCAATATGGAAACAAATAGATATAAAATGATCTCAGAAAGCTCATGGATATTACTAGACAAAGGAAAACAAAGGACATTTTTGCAATAGTTTAGTTTTATAAACTAAAGATGTAGGTTCATCGATTTTTCATTTTCAAAACGTTTTTATGTTTTTATTTCGCGAACAAAAATATTTTTTACAATTGCTGGGATTGACTCCAGCTCACCCTAATGAGGACACGCATTATAGAAAAGGAATGGATGGATGTTCAAAGTGAACTAAAGAAATACGATGAGTCGTTCACCCCCGTGGTGTCCTCTACAGGTGGTGACATCGCCGTCAGGCAAAGTGTATCGGCCCATCAACATGAACCACTACGCCACCAAGAAAAGTGCAGCTCAGAGCATGCTGGACGTGGCCTTATTGATGGCCAACTCGTCCCAGCTTAAGACAGTTCTCTACGTGGGGCCTCAGTACCGTTTCTACATCCCCCTTGTCGTCTTACTGTGTCTGTCTATCACGCTGCAAGTCATCGTGGGCCTTCTGCTCGTTTTTATAGGCAAGTAACTGACAGGCCTGCTTTGGTTTTGTTGACGATTTCATGAGTTATTTTGACCCGGCAACATTTTCCTCGAGTCTTCTTTTTGTATCCGTAATTGTTTTGTTTTGTTTCGTTTCGACTCTGTGGCAACAGTGAAGTACGATCTGAACGACGTACGTAAACACGCCAAGTTGAACAGGATGAATAATGTGTCAACTGTTTTGGTCTTCTTCACGGTCCTCATCAACATCTTTATCACGGCGCTGGGCTTTGAGGGACACGCTCTCAGGTAGAGGCTGAGAAACACACATGTGACACACAGTCCCAGTTTTTGCTTTAATCATGAGACCTTCTTCTTCTTTCCTTTTCAGGCCATCACATCATAGCATGATGGTTGAAGCAGCACCTCAGAAGTCCCTTCAACCATCTGAACGCAACATGACTGGCCTTTGAACCAGCACTTTTAATCTGTGATCGAATGCAAAGTTTGCACGTTACACATCACGTGACAGTTTTTCAATTTGTACATAGAGCTTTGGTTTGCCACTCCAAATGTTGCATAATTCATGATTTTCTATCAACATACTGCCTCTATGCTTGTGTTACTATGAATTGAAATGACCATATATTTGTCTTAAACTGACATGTCAGCATTGTTGTTATCGCCGATGTAAATTGCAAGGGGCCATCTTTTCATTGGTATTGCTGAATAGCAAAGGAACGACACATTAGGATTCAGTACCAGCCCACTGCTTGTATTGGGAAAGGCCCTCGTTTATTTGAAATGAAACGAGATGACGGAAGGGGTGGTGGAATTACAACAGTTATCTTGTCGACCATTAAAAAAAAAACAAAAAAAACATTCAGCTAGAATTCATCACATTACACAAACAAAAGTGCCGTAATATGACACCTGGCAGACACCTACATGAAGTGAGCATGTTGGTTGTTATTTACAGCAATCACTGCTTCGACTCCAGTTATTTAAACATGTTTAAAAGTATTTACTGTAAAGTGTAACCCCGAGTTGATTAAGACACAAGTCACAAAATCTTGTGCATATTTTAGAGATTTTCTTTCCCAATCTTTATTGGGCCAAAGCACATCTTTTCCAAAAGAAAAATCTCACACTACACCACTCAACAAAAGTATCACAAAAGGGTTATAAATATCAAAACTGAAATATTGATCTCATCTTAATTTAATAGGCGCAGTGTGAAAGCAGTTGCAAGAACGACAACGTGCATATTACCTCCGTTAATTAGACCTTCTGCCATCTTGCTAGAAGATAATATTTTGCTTGTCACTATCCATCGCTGGCATAGATAAGCAAACATAAATTAGTATTGTAGCAAATAATTTAGTAAAATCATTGACCGTTTCATAGTGCCCCTGATGAGAGCACAGTGTTGGGAATCAAGTGTTTACTTTCGAGTTTGTAGTGAAATACAGTAAGTGAGGATGTTTGGTTTGACATGATTTGGACAGCCATTTACTGTACAAATATAAAAAAGTGTTTTTATTTTTTAAAACATGACACAATCATATACATAATCAATACAAATATTTTTTAGACCAGACAAACAAAGCCTTAAAAGCAATGACAACATTTAAAACAAAGGACTATATCATGTTCAAGAAAAAAAAAACCAAAGCAAGTAATTCAAATTAACAATTAAAAATGTTTCATTTGCATTTCTCTCATCACAGCGGATCTAAAAAGTATACACACCCATGCTCAAATTATATATTTTTGTGATATGAGAGAAATGAGACCAAAATGAATGATTTAAAAAAAAACACTATTAAATGCGACCTATACAACTCAATTGAAACAACGCCAACAAAAAATATTTTAGCAAGCGACAGTAAGGGTAAACCCCTGAGATCCAGTAGGGGCGTGGCTGCCTTCAGAAGGCAAAATAGTGTTAAATGGGATCCAGTACAGAACAAAGGCTTGATTTTGAATTATTTAAAAAAAAAAAAACAACTTGAAATGTTCCAAATGCCTGTGGTAGAACATTTATATTCCAACAAAAGAAAGATTGACCTTTTTGTGCTCAAATTCTAAAAGGTATATTTGCCAGAAACCTAACAATTTTCATCACTAAATGAACACAAAACTACCAACACTGGGGTGTGCTGTTGGTAGTGTTAAGCTTCAAGGCTATTTTTTTTTTCATCTGGAGCTAGGGCCTTAGTTAAGGTGGACCAAATTATGAAGAGCTCCATCGAACACCTGTGGGGTGATGTAGAGAGCATTGCCTGCGGAATCCGAAAGATTTGATGCATTTTTGCAATGCAAACTTGGGCATGTCACATCAAGACATGCCACACCGACTGACGTCTACTCAAAAATACCGGTACAGTATTTTAATAAAAAACAGAGGTGCACCAACAAAGGATTAGATTAGGGGTGTCCATATTTATGCAACTATATTTTTTTCCCCCTCGGAAAAAAATTGAGTTTAACAGGTCATAGATCAAATTAATGGTGGAAAAAAGTTGCTCAATAGTTTATCTTGGTCTCATTTTTCATGTCACAACAATTTGAAATTTGGACAGGGCCTGTATTATTTTCAGACCCACTACATCTTGAAGGCTCAGTCTGTTAAAGAGCAAGGCCCAGTTTTTTTTTTACAAGAAAAAGTGAGCGTATTAACTGCCACTGACGGCGACAGATGTCAAGGATTCATTTTCAACTGGGCTGGCAGTGAATTCATCAATCTAGATCTGAGTTTTGCAAATGATCTGGCATCCAGGAAGTGGTTGTTTATTCATTATTGAAGCTTGAAAGGATTTTCGTCTTTGGTCATGTGACAATAAATGTAGTAGGCAGCTGCTACCACTGCTAGTAGCAGTAGTATTCTTATCACCCCCCACATGCTGCAGCCAGATTGGACGGTCTCCTTGGAGTGCACGGCGTTCTGATTGGCTGCTCTGCTCTTGCGCAGGATGGGCCTGTAGCACAGGAGGGGATGACGACGATTATATTCAGTCATTTGCTGTGATGCAAAAAGTTTACAGACATACTGTTTGTCTCCGTCTGATTCCTCATCGTCATATGGTTCACTGTTGTATCTCCTTCTGAGCCTGGATGGAAAAACAATTCACTTTCTTATAGAAATCGTAATGCCACTGAAAAAGTGCCTCATACTATTATTTTTATTTTTTAAGGAGACATATTCATATATATACCACCATAATTTCAATGAGATCCTTGTGCCTTACCCTGTCTGTGACATGCAATGAAAAGATAAGAGTTCACCAACGCCCCGGTTCGCAATCAAATCGTTTTCCGAACATTTTCAGACACGTCACATGTTTCACATCTTTTTGTTGTTTTACTCTGAATTAGTCCTCAGTTTAGATGCTATGAAAGCGAAAATTACAAGTGATCATTCCACTAGAAAGCCCTCAAAATGTTGTTTTTCTGAGTCCCGCTCCCAGCCTGCTGTCTCAACAATGCATGCTCACCTCCTCTCGGGTGTGTCGTCCGAGGCCCGAGCTGTCCGGGTGCACCATTGTCCACTCCTTCCTAGGCGGCTGCATGCTAATATGATGTAGTTCTGGGGCAGGAACGGATTACCGTAATTTCTCTATAAAACGCCCCCACTAGAATACGGTCCTCAAAAATCACATTTTAAAAGATACCCCTCCGCCCCTTTGCACTTGTGTATATGTCCCCCGATCTGCTGGTATCCTTTATTATTAGAATGAATAGTATGAATTCATAAATATTCAAATCATACAAGTAAAACATGCATACTTTTCAACCAGATTTAAAACTATGCTATTTTCCCATGCCTATAAACGTCTTTCAAATCATTTTTAAAATGACAAAATGTTGGCCTGGCACTCGTAATTTTAGTAAGCTTTTTATTTCTTTACTTTACCTTAAAATGTCTTAAACTCTTTTGCTTGTAACTGCTTTTAATTATTGTACTTTTATTTCTTTGAAGCACATTCGCAAATGTATTTACTTGTACATAGTGTATGTTTTTATTATGAATATGGTGCCTAAAAACTCAAGACTAATAACTAGTGGTCATAAAACTAATTACATTTGATAAAGTACACGGAAAGTTATTATAGGTTTCACTCTCTCTCTCTCACATTATTTGGCAGTGAAAAACAATCGTTACAAAGTTAGGTGACACTACAATATGCAAATATCAAACAACATTCCCTCATGGGCGCAAACTAAGTGCCGCAAACGGCTGTTGCCAATGCTAATGGGCTAATGTTGCAAACTGATCCACGACCGTAGGGACTATTATTACTCCAGGATATGAGCACAGATGCACATACTTTTCGTCATTTGCTTCGCGCTGAGGATAACATCAATGAGGTAAATAATAAGGAATACTGTATAAGGCAACTAAGCTCTTATTTAGCTGATCTGTTGCAACCGCACCCGAAACAGGAAATATAACAAAGTGAGACAACTTATTTCATTATATCAATTTGTAACATAAGACATTACATATAATTTTGGAATGAAAGTACACTTTTTTCAGAACCCAGAGTTATTGATAAACCTCTATTCAATATGAAAATTTCTCTTTTTTTTTCTTCACTGCATTTTTGATCATTTTGGCAGAAAAAACATTATTCACAGAAAATTATGGTCATTTTTACTGAAGGCTTGGAATAAATTAAGTTCATACTCAACTGAACATACTTGTATAGTGTTGCAGAAAAACAAGCTGTTTCTACCATCCTGCCCCATATTCTGCTGGCCCACTTTCATTGAATGTCTCATTGGACGAGTGTGCGCTTGATGCTTGCTCACATTTATTAGAAGCTAATGCAATCCATCAGTAAGTTGTCAACTAAAGAAAGATCAATGAAGCGCTGCTTAACTTTACCCTATGACGTAACCTCAACATTCTTAATTGTTACACAAGCTAAGTTGGTCGGGCAGGTTTTCATGGGACTCCACCCAGCACGACACACAATAGAATAGTCTGACAAGGTGTGACAAGGTGAGCACACCGTGCATCTTGCGTATGCGTATGGTAACACGTGCACTCACATGTCTTCATAACCTTCATGTCTGACCTGTGAAAATGAAAAACAGGATGAAATGTAAATGTAAGACGACTGACCTTCTATCAAAACAGAAGTGAGGAACAAACACAAATCTATACGTGGTCAGCTGCCACACTCACCGGGTTACGGTACGTGACGTACGTAATTTCCTCTTCTGTGAAAACATACAAACAAATCAGAACACTTTCACTCTGGTCACTAATTTCTGGACTTGTTGGTCCACCAACCGAACACAGGTTATAGTCTTATTTGGAATACGTTCACCGTTTATAAGTTTAAAGCAGACATGATCCGCATGACTTTATACAATTTAATGAAGGAATACAGAAATAAAGCAGTCCCCAGGTGTCTTAATAACATGTCTTAGCATGTGACATGTTGTCATGGTAACAAACGTCAAACTCAGCGCCCGAACAAGAGAGGAGGTGGTGCAGCCTCATTTGCTTCAAACCAGACTAATTTCCGGAAAAAGTGTGCTACAATTGTGTATTTTGAGTGAAGCATGTTAATTAAGGGAACTTCTTTAAATTGGGGAGAGAAAAAAAAAATCATGTCACCTTTTAGAAGACGTTTACAAAGAAAGGCACAAATGGAGATTTAAAGCCAGATCCTAACGCAAACCTTAAACTCAAAGGCCAAATGCATCAAAACTCGCTACATTTGAAGTTTGGCCCAATATTATCAGGAAAAATAGGCCTTCAATCTCAAAAAAATTTTGGACATCAGTCATGACTGGTGACATGACCAAATTGAGTGAGCCTCTTTGGACCTCATTTCCGCTAGCAGAAAAGTATTATCTCTGCTCTGCATGTGTGCTTTTTTTTTTGTGGCAAATTTTCTAAAAGAACGCGAGAGGTGTGCACTAGAAATTACCGTGGAGTGCGGTGACTCATTCACAGCAGTCAAGTACAGCATTCCATTGTCAAGCCACTTGGAGATGACTAATTGTTCTATTCATTCATGTTTAGCACTGTTACTGGTTTTATTTTAGGAGGTATCTACTTCCTGTTTTTATTCTCATTCCCATAGGCTTCTTGAGACACTCAGCCTGATCAGGTATTAAATATGCCAATAAAGGACTTTGGTTTGCATCTTTTGTGACTGGTGTCCTGCATTTGAGTCTCATATGTTGGTAACGTTTGACAAGCAGCAGCACTGAGTGAAGATTCTTCACAGACTATCCTTGCTATCTACCATATGCTTGTCACTTTTGATTAAAAGGCAGTGTGTCACAGTAAGTGACTTGCTTGAAGGCTTGACATTACATTAATGATTGATTTCATTTTATACATGTATGACTATTTCAGAATGAGATGTATGAGGCGCATCAGTGCACCAATTACCCTTCCTTATTCATCATTACTCCAGAAGTGGACATATTATGGAAAATTGAATTTTTAATGACTTGTTTACAAATAGTTGGGTGTCTGAAATGCTTGCCCGGTTATCAAGTGTAAAATTAAATAATGAAGTGAATATATTCATTCCTGAAAACTCACTTCCGCGTCACTGTAATGTAACGGGGTTCATTTACATAATTATTTTGTACTCAACACACTGGGTCTCTCATGATTAGCTAAGTTGGACAAAGATCAAGAGCCACTTTCAATCGACGGGCAGACTACAGTCTAAACATTATCGTGCAGAAACATCCACGTCCCTTATCCCTGCTACCATGTCAAAGCCAAAAGGTAAGCAAAGCGGCATTGAATTTGGTTGGATGCACATTTTTGAGTTAGCTAAAAGCATTAGCTTCTGATAAATGAGACATACTTGATTACTAAAGAATATAGTCGCAAGACGGTACTTTTTTTAGACTACATACAAGAGAGTACAAATTATGATATAATTCTTCATCCTTGGGGTATTTTGATGATAAGTCACACGTCATTAAAACAACTGGGAATCCATTCTACATTGTGAAAATGCACAATTTCTCACGTATTGTTTTTAGACTGACGGTTTAACTTCCAAGTATAACTGTATGGCAAATGAAATGTTTCTCAACGGGGAATATACAGTCAAAATTACGATGCCAAAAGTTTTGATTCTTGAATGAATTATTCCAAATATCAATGAATGGATTGATGTTTGTTAAAGTGTGCTAAAACAGCAGAACATAATTGTTTTCAATCTCCTGCCATTGCCCATGTTCCAAACGAGCCATTGCGTAAACACTGGAGCATCTTACCTTCCTCTCTGTAGTAAGTCTTATCAGAGGAGGTTTTCACTGGTAGCTTTTCCATGGCCCTCTCAAGCTTCTTCACATACAACTTGCGAGTGGAGTCTAGTCACAGATGCATGTCAACAGTTATAAATACAAAGTTCAAAACTCCTACAAAAATTGCACAAACCAGAATGACGTGGCTTAATTGTGTTAGCAGAACATTCGGTGCAGTACCACGAAATGCAGTGCAGTAATTGGAGGGGAGGGCAAGGGGGATAAACGTTTACAGTCAAATGGATTACTTCATGTTTGTTGCACTCCATAAGGTGGAGCAAATTAACCTAGTTGCATTTGTTAAAAGTGAATTTACACAAGTGAAGAAAATCAATGAGCACGTTAATGACTTTAGTTAGTTTGAAAATATCCATTTCTTACCAACTATGGGTCCATGTTTGATGCCGTACTCGGTAAGCAACTTGCTGAGCTCTTCATCGCTTTTGTCACTCAAAGACATTCTGCACAATGACAGCGATAATATTCGTTTGATAGATTCGATGGATTAATGCGTAAATGGGCGAGTTTAGAGAAGCGGAAAAAAAAATCATGGATTGGGAACTGAAACGAACGACCACAAAATACTTGTCGGCTAATGATATGAAAAGATAAAAACTTACTTTTGAAACAGAGGTGAAAAAAAGTTTCGCCTAGGAGTAAAAAAAAAAAGTTCCCAGCCAGACAAGTTTTGGATTGAAAAGGAAGAAGGCGTAGGGCGTGTCCATCGGGAACGTCACATGGTCGGCCCAATCAGCCACCTCAGACTCACAGTTGTTTGAATTTGATTTTGGAAATATTTTTTCCTTTGGATCGAATTAGAAATGTTTCTTTTCGAACCACGTTTCTGACTCTTTTGAATTTGCATTTTCAGCATTTTCCATGCATACATTTTTAAGAACATCATCATAATTGGCGATATCAAATTCTGAACCCGTTTCAAAATACATCAACAATCTAACACTCAATGGTCGATTAATCCTTAATCAGTGTTTCAGAAAAAAAGGACAAATGTATTTGTCCAGGTGCAGCTCTCCCACCTGTCTTTTCACTGACTTTTGTTCCTGATGTTTAGTTTGTATATTAAGTCTTCTGTTTCGAGATTTCCACCACCCTTCAAAGACGAGCATAAGTTTCTTCGGGGACCTGCGCAAATGAAAACACAGTTCTCAAGACTGTTTTCAGGCTCCCTGAGATGATGTTTGCCTCTGTTCTCTTAAAAAATATCCATGGTATAGCTGTGGAAGGATTATTATACAGCATTCCATTCCCATTAGGTACGTGCCTTTCAGAGTAGTGTTTTAGTGGGCTTTTACATCATGTAGGCCTATGATTAGAATGCAATCGTGTGTGGGTCAACGATTGTGTGTGAATACGTGTGTGCAAAAAGTGTGCTTGCATAATTTCCAGTACAGTATGAAATCTCCAATGAGCTCAACAGATCATTTGTATGCATTTTCAGTTTTTGTCCTCCGTGTGTCGCCCAAGGACCACAAACGACTCCCTCTTGTAACGATCTTCACATTGCTTACTTTCAAATAACTCTTGGGAGGTTTAGTATTTGTGGCAGGGAAGGGGGTGGGGCACGCGGAATAAGGCGTTTGTTGTTCCAAACTCAGCAAGTTTAAAGCCCTGCTAGGACTATGAGCAGTGTATTGTTACAATCGTAATCCTCAACAGGCAATTGGGTTGTTCCTGGTGCAGTCTAAGGCAGTCGAGATAACATTCCGTGCATTTGCGGATGTCCTGGCTTTGGCAGTTTGGTTTCTTCCACTGAAAAACTGACAGTGGGGTTAATCTGGTTTATGACATTTAGGATCACGTGTTGATAGAGAACAGACATATTAGTAGGTTTCCATGCCGGATTGCTATGACTTGACTCTTTTGCGATGAAATGGAGACCAGACCTCACGCTACAGATTTATGGCCGATAGAAGGTTATGGAATGTGGTTTCATGCAAATAGTTACAGTCGTACTTAACTAGTTTAGTAAACATTCCGGAGACGTGACAGAGCTCCGTAGAAAACCAAGGGCCATCAATTACAAACCTTGGGTCGGTAGGTAACATTACCATACCATACAAAGATCTGTCCTCATATTCGTGAGGCTCTACACTAAGTTAAAAAAAAAAAAATCTACTCTTACAAAAGGACCACCAAGTTCTATAGCTTCAGATCAGCAGGAAGCTGGGAAATGGATGCTTTATATTACCATACAAGGTGAAGCCTAGAATTAATGTTGGTTTCACATTGCCTTATGTTCATTGGAATAAATAGGCATCACACTCAGAAGAATACTAGACAACAACTTTATTGGGTATCAAAATACTGTCTTACAAACACTTAAAAGCATTTTTATTCTGGACAAAGTCATGATTTTGTAGAGATAAGAGCTATGGGGAGTGTGAGGGCGGGGGACAAAAAAAATGTGAGAACACTGAGAAAAGTAACATTTTTTGGTCACCATTTTGAAAACAATGTGATGAAGCATAACATCGTCCAGCATTTTTAAATTCTTCCCTTTTTAAAAGACAACACATCAGGTTGGTGTTATCCTGAATCTGAGGGCGTTTTACAGAGAAATGAACATGCAGCGGCATGAAACACACAGAAAAGCATTGTTGTTGTTGTGAGCGTGTGACACAAACTCTGCGTTAGAGTACTACCTGTTAATCTAATGTTTTATTCAATGTTTAATTAGACCTCTACTCTAATGTGCATCATTTTAATAACAGCAGTGCCTAAAACTGGGTCACACTATCAGCAGGTAAAACAACCGTGTTATCGAAAAGAAAAAGGCATCACACACCCATACTGAGCGGATGAGGCATTTTCCGATTACCATCCACCACCACAAGAAAACCACACCTGTTCAACATGAGCAAATTACATTTTATATGGACAATGAAAGTGTCATTTGATCAAACACAGCAAGGCACACTGAGCACTCTCACTTCGTTGCAGGTCTTGTTCATATAAAATGTAAACCTCTGTATGGGACCCGCCTCAGTGGGAGGCATTACGCACAATCATTCACTGGTAGCCCATGTCTAACAAAAAACATGGACCTTGGACTTCCATGGCCGTGAATGAGTTAGGCCCGAGCCAAAGTTTTAAATTGAAAAATATACGGTAAAGTCAACTATTAGTTCACAATCATTAAAAGGTGCCTTATTCTCCTTCCCGATACCGTGCTTATTAGAAATGGGAGAAATTTGACTGTGGCTGAAAACAAAGAGGAATATTTGCATCTTTGGGATATGATTGGCTTTCTAAAAGGTCTGGATAAACTGGAATCGGGTTGACAGAAATGTATAACATGGATGGGACATGGAGCTGTAAACAATTACAACAGTGGTAAGAAGTTGCTGATGGTGGTGCAAGCTTTTTTCTTTTGTTTTGTTTTGTTTTGTTCTAGACAATGATATGGAAGGGGCTGCCCGGAATGTGATCATCCCCCCATTTGACCACCAGGATGTACTCTCCCTTGTCTTTGAGCTGGTAGCTGACATTATACAGGCGGTTGCCCAGATGTTTGACCAGGATCTCCTCACAGGGAACTTTGGGGCCATCCACCCCAACCAGCAGCATGTTCCGACCTACGAATACAGAGGCACACATATCACGATACGAGTTTTAGCTCGGTAGGTTTGCAGAACCTACCGATCACCACAAAAAGGTGATTGAAAACTAGGAAAACCCCCCAAAAAACATTGTTCAATTTTCAAATTGCAGGTCATTTTAAGTTGAGCAAAAGTACCTAATAAGGTTTTAAAATTGCTAGCTGGCTACTCAAACATCTGATCCTGTATTCATTTCAAGAAAAAAAAAATCATTTTACTTTTCAACTTCACTGTCCTCTCATGTGAGTACAGTGTACCTTTAATATACAGAGGTCATCAAAAGTAATCGGTTCAAAAGGAGGTCTTGTAAAAACTACAAAATTCAGGATATTGTGACATACTGATAAGTTAAGACAATAAGTTATGCTTGCTGGGGTAGGTTAGAGACTCTGACACACCTGCTTTGCTGCAGTCAACACTGAAGCTGTTCTTCTGACCAACAAAGCCTTTGTTGAGGCCAAGACCTTTAACCACCACCTTACTGGCATCTGACTGGATAGGAGCACCTTGCTGAGTGGAGCTGATGGCACGAGTCACAGGATCAACCATAACAGAGGAAGTTTCATGCATACTGTGGCTGGACACAAGCTTGGAACCTGGAGAAGGGTCGGACAGCGTGATCTAATCAGACTCAATTGTCAATCAAACTATTTGTAGAATCGCTACAAACAGGTCTTTCTTACCAGTGATCTTTGCCTTGAAGGGGCTTCCCACAATGTGGTAAGGTCCACCATACTTGATGGATATGAGATAACTGCCGGGTGCCATTGGAGTGTATGTGACCTTGTAGCCCTCAGAGCACTCCACGCAGTCCATCTTCACTTTTGAGGGACCATCAATAGTTACAGCCAAAGCCCCGGGACCTGCATTGCTCGTGTTGACCACAAATTCACATGCCGTTCCTGTGACAACAATCGAGTAAGACTGGCGTTAGGATTTTTATGAAATCATTTTCTTCTTCCCACACAGGACCATGCAGGTAGTTAACCTGTGCTGCCTTTTTCCAAGCCTGGCCCATAGGCAGACACCATCCCAGGGTCTCCGGCCTGGCCAGTCTCTCCAACCCGGATCTTAAATGGACTGCCAGGGATGTGACTTCCGTTGAACTTCACATCAATTAGATAGAGGCCATTCTCTCTTGGGATGAAGCGGACTGCATACTTATCTAGAGACAGAAAAACACAAAATGACTGAAGGAGTTGACACCAGATTTCTCCACTATACATCAAAATGTCTTAGCAGTTGTTGAAATGAGTTCCAACACGTTTTATGGGGGGGGGGGGGGGTTT
>CAAKHF010006842.1:20960-35960 GCA_901007745.1 Hippocampus kuda
CTAAAACAACACGCATAAATGAGTATGTGCGTGCGCGCTATTGTGCGATAGTGTGTGCGTGCGTGTTGTGTGCTGTGTGTGTGTGTGTGTGTGTGTGGAGCAGGGAATGGGCCAAGGAGCAGTGTAACAGCAACAGAAATGCAACATAAATGCATGAAAAGTTGTCATAAAAGAAGCAGCAGCAGAATTGGGTTTTACGTAAAAACCTGCTGAGAATTAGATATTTATGGGCTCAAGTTTAGCACAGGTCAAACTTTCCCATAATTCAAGCCAACGGCTATGGCTCTATTCCCACCAATGTCACAAATGACGAAAATACAGCATAGCAGGGATCAGCGATACAAGTCAGCTTTATTACAGCCGGAACTCCTTTTCTATGTGATCTCATGCCGTTTAGTCCCAGGTATGACGCAAAAGATGGTTGGCAAAGTTTACTTCACACCTGACCTTAAGTCATAGTCCATTAATTTTTTAAACTGGCTGAAAGGATTTAATCCAATGAAATGTACTTTCATGTCCAAACCAACAAGTGCAAGAGCAAACCTACGGCGGATGTTCATTGCATACCTGTGACGGTACATTTGCTGGCATCTCCTGTGGGCAGGGCCCGGATGCGATATGGTGAATATGGGATCTCGTCTCCTCCGTACTTTATCAAGATTGTATATCTGCCAGTCATGTCCGGAACATAGGACACCAGGTATGTTCCGTCGTGGTTATCACGGATGTTCGCCTTCTTTGGCTTTCCTTCTGGGTCCTGCACATACAGTTACTCAACAGCGATTCCCGTTTTCTTCAACTAAAGTAAGTCTTGCATGCTAACACACTCACAGTGATTTGCACTGCCAGCAGTCCTTCCCCTGCATCTTTGGCATCAATAGTAAACTCCACAGGAAGAGAAGCAGGCACCCCCGTGGTGTTCAGACCAGGCCCACTAGCTCTCACTTTACTGGCATCATGGGTCGGAAGCACCTTGACCTTATAGGGGCTGAAAAAGGTGATTTAGTTTCGTGTCATACAAGACTACTATGGTTACAGTCTAACGGTGGTACCTGCGTGGGATTTCCTCATCAGCGTATAAGACGTTAATGGAATAAGGTCCCTCTCTAGTGGGAACATAGTTGACTGTGTGAGTTTGGTCACCATTATCCACAATTTCGGCAGGCTCCACCACACCTAGGATGCGCAAACAAACCATTTTCAATCCCAGCCAGGGGGTTAACTGTCAAGTCATTTTTGAAAAATATCACATTAAATGTTATTAAACATAAGCTTTTATCATAATTGCGATCCATGAAAACGAAGCCACACACACACCTTTGGGTCCCTGCACGCGAACCTGCAGTGGGGCCACTCCAGCTTTGGTAGCATCCACCGTAAAGGCCTGCGGAATATTGGCCCTGACATTGCCGCCAAGGCCTGGACCTTGGCATTTCACCTTTGAACCGTCGACCGTGTCAATGACTGGCACTGAGAAAGGACTGCCTACAAATACATTACATCAGAAGGTTTAGACAAGTCAAAAATGTAGCATACACATTCCTCCCCATTGTCTAAAATGCAGTACTCATAAAAAGTTTGGCATGTTAAGCGCTTTGGATAAACATGACTATCTTGTGTCCAACTGTTGTATGCACAGCTTGTTCTCCTTCAGGGAGGTGAATGGCAAAAACCATAAAGGTCGTTGACCAAACAATACATTTCTAAGGATGTCAAATTTTAGGGATGGGTGATAAAATGAACTATTTTTTTCCCCCCCAGAAAAAGCAAAAGTTCATGTGTAAATTGTAGTGCTTTTTAGGATTATCCTGAAATTTACACCCGAAAGCGCTATTCCCTTAACTTTTGAGTAATGCATGTTAAACACTGATGTTTGACAAAGTTGTATCCAATCCAATCTATCCAATCCACGGCAACTGAAACAGCATTCTACAAAAACACCCCCTACGACAGAAGTATCGAGTTGTAGTCTCTTCCCCCCCCCGATAAGTTTAGTACCATTGATGGGCTGTCCTCCATAGGTTACGTTGAGGTTGTATGTGCCCGGCTCATAGGGGATATACTCAACACTGCAACTACCATCCTTGTTATCAGTGCAGGACATTTTGGCCTCTGAAGGACCTTCCATCGCCAAACCAAGCCCACCAGTGCCTGCTCCTCTGTAAATAATATAAAACAGGAACGCACTCACTTCACTGTACAGTGAAACTGTTGATTAGTCTTTCAATTAAGGTCCCATTTACCGTGTCTCCACTGTGAACTTGTTTGGCTTGTTCGTCGTGCCACTTTTCAGGCCAGGACCATGCACATGTACTCTGGCCGGATCACACCCTTCAGTAACGGCAACACGGAAAGGGCTTTTTGGCACTGGTGTGCCATCATAGCAGACCTCCACATTGTGTGGGCCTAAACCATACAAGGGGAAGATCTTTAAGCCTGTGTACCTGAAATGACAACACACCAACGCTAAACTTGGAAGATTATATGTTTCTACTAACCCTCCTCGTAGGGCGTGTACTCTACGTTATAAATCCCATCTCCAAGGTCGGTGATCAGGCTATCAGTATGGCTGCCCGATGGGTTGCTAATTACAGTTTTGATGTGGTCACCTCCAGAAAGAGTAAGAGCTCGAGCATCCACTGTGAAATCAGTGGTGGCTTCCCGGAAAATTCCTATAAAAAGAAAAAAAAATTTGTGTAATATTTTATACATTTCAACAAGCCCAAATGTAATGTCTTAATGCCTTGTTGATAGCCCGCTGCATCAACAGGATAACCTGTGTTATAAAGGTTGGATGACGCCACTGAGGTCAATGCATGTCATTCATCTGTGACCAATTTGTGACCGCCACCTCATCAAGAGGTAAATCTGCTGCTTGACGTACATCAATTGGGATGTCAGTAATTAGAGATATAAGAGTTCGGAAGAAATCATGATGCATGCCTTTTTGCTCGTGCAGTCATTCACTCCAACCTCAAACAAATGACACAGCATGCCAATCTACAAAAGATGGTCATTCGTGGTTACTACAGATACATCAAAAAGGCCCTTAGAGGGGGGGGGAAACGTTTGGTCAGATCATTACATCATTGGAGAGGAAATAGATTTTTTTCTTGCTTCTTATTTGTACCGTGGAAAGAAGAAAATCTGAGGCTGTCGGGACAAACCAAATACTAAGACGTTTTTCAAGCAGTCACTACTGAATAGTATATTTGGTAGTGAAACCCATAGTAGCAAAGTCGACTTTGTAGGTTAACAACATTATCTACAGGTACACGCTTGCAATCCCCCATGTTTCACCTTTGCCTTCCACTCCTGGTCCAAAAACACGGACTCCACTGGCATCAATGGCTGGCTCCACAGTGAGCCGAGCTGGGAAGTTGGGCACATCCTGGCCACCGTAGCGGATGGTCAGAGTGTATGAGCCAGGATAGAGGGGAATATAGGTGATTGTGTACGTGCCATCCCCGTTATCCTGGATATGAACTTCAGCCTCTGTACCGCCGTCAGAAATTATCTCTATGGTCAGTTCGGCTGGGCCGGCATTGGTGCAGTCCACAATGAACTCCCCTGTTTCCCCAACCTTGGCACGCTCCAAGCCTGGGCCCGAACAGCGCACCTGATGGGAGAGGATTACATGCATTAACAATTAAGGTCCATGTATCAATAATTTATTAAACCTCTGCACATATATCCATCAGAATTACTTTGGAGGGGTCTGTGGCCGGATAAGCGATGGGTGTGAAAGGGGAGCCAGGGATCTGGACTCCATCGTAAGTCAATTCAACTTGGTATGGCCCTGCTTCCCTTGGGATGAACTTGACCTGACTGGTTTCTGGACTGAGCCCAGGCTCAACCTGAGAAGATCGTCTGATGTGTCAACATTTGCATTTGTACGCAACACTGTTTAAAGATCAGCATGTCCTCAATAATGTACCTTACCTTGCTAGCAACAGGCTTTCCGGAGGGTGCCATCACTTTGGCGGCCACTTTGCCTTGACCTCCAGCACCCTTTGATTTCACAACCACCTCCTGGTCTTTGCCAACAGACATCTCTACAAGAAACAAATAAGCACAGCGATGTAGAGTTGGAAAAACATTTAAGATGGGGAAAAGTGAGCAAGGTGATCAGGATGCGGCATGTATATACACAGATTTATCTCTGCTTGAACACCAGTTTGGAATGACAAAGAGGCACAGCATGGTGAAGCAACATTGAACTGTTACTATGGTTTAGAACAGGACTGATAAGCACATACTGTCCCCCAGTCCCGTGACGTTGATCTTGCTGAGGTCCAGTGAGGGCGCCACGGCAACATTAAATGGGCTCTTGGGTACATGATCTCCACCATAGGTCACAGCAAGTCCCAATGGACCCTGATGTCAGGAAGGAATAGAGATTCAAGGTATAACGGTCCACGTCAATGCCAATGACAAGGTTTTGCAAAATAACTCCATTGTGTTGGTGAGATAGCATGGGTGGAGGACGTTACTTCGGGTCAACAGTGATTGTGGAAAGGTGGTGGACAAACTGATCCTATCAGGTTGGAATGAGTGGCAGAGCTGAATATTAGATTCTTTTTAGGAGTTATCAGGCTGGATAGGATTTGATATTGGCTCAGCGGGACAGCCAAGGTGACATGCTTGAGAGACCAGACTTCCATGGTTCAGGAGAGTGAGCATATTGGTAGAAGGAGGAAAAGGATGGAGCTGCCAGGAATAAGCTTAATTGATATAGTGAGGAAAGACATGAGGGCAAGTTAGTGTTGCAAAAGAGGACGAAGAAGTTAGGCTTAGATGGAAAACGATGACGTGCTGTGACCAACTCCTAATGGGGCAAGCTAAAAGAAAACTACCGGTAAGTTCTCACATTATAGAGCAGGTATTGATACGATCACTTGCACTTATTTAGTAAGAAAACATAATAGCTACTATACATGTTTAATATGTATACAAATATGTTTTGCCAAGAGTATTGTGTTTGGAAAATGCATCTCCTGCATGCGGCACATCCACACACTAATTGTGTAATTCAGCAGCTTGGTGATTAAGGGCTGCCTTAAGGTGTGAAAATCCATTTCAAACTTTGACTTTGGGCTCAACAAGAAGCCAATCTGCAGTTTTGCACCTAGATGTCAGTGTATTAAATCTGTGCAAGAGAACAGCTCCCTCAAAAACTGAATGACTTCAACAAGTGTGTTCTAAGTCCATGTCAAGTGTCCTGTTATTCTTTAATTTTTGTTTTTCTGTATTTTCAACCAATGCGGACAAGGACTTCAGCCACTTGATAAGCTTTAAACGGGGGTGGGGGGAAGATACATATTTCCCTTTAAGTAGTAACTGGACCATGCCGTTACAGTCAACTTGTGAATCAATCTTGTGTTTAACATTCTGATCAGTTCACCATACTAGGGTCTTACCTGCTGCACAGGGGTGTATTTCACAGTCTGTGTGTTGTCATGGTTGTTAATGATTTCGAAGTCCTTGACTGCTTCTCCTTTGATGGGGCCAACAAAGCTGCAGTCCAGGTTTGCTTTTCCGGCTCCTTTTGTGGTCACGGTGAAATGAGTGGGCTTGTTTAATTCAACACCTACAAAATTTAACAAACATGTCATACACAGTAATGTATAAATAGGTGAGCATTACATTTGTTTAAAAATAAGTAAAACCACAATAAAATGGTACCCTTACCACTGCGGCTTAGTCCCGGGCCATCTGCCTTCACTTTACTGGCATCATGGGCAGGATCCACCTTTATTCTGATAGGTGTCATTGGAATGGCCTGAAAAGTTCAAACAGGAAGATGGACTTGAAACATCTCACAGATAGACCGTGTCAATGCAACTTCCATGATTGAATGAAAACTTCCTGTAAAAATACAACTCACTTGGTCAGCAAACAGAACCATGATGGTGTAGCTGCCAGCCCCAGGTGGTGTGTATTTGACAGTGAATGTATCGTTGTCGTTCCTAATAATATCAAAGTCGATGTCAGCTTCGGCATGTCCCACAATGCCAGGAGCGCACTTAATTCCAATGCTGATGTCACCTTTGGACAGAAAAGTAAAATCGTGGCACACTGTAAAAACAAGTTGGCATCTGTTTGCACAACTAATAATTAAATGGCCTAAAATGAGCCGCTTTCTTACAGAAATTGCGGTAATAACAGTTTTAGTGAAATTCACCAGTGAAAAAATAACCTCATACACCAGATGTATGGATTCAAAGGTCAGAACAAAAACAGTAAGTGTCGCGTTTCAACTTTTGCCGTGTTACAAATTGTTTTGATATTCGTCTTGTGGAAGTAAACATCTTATTATAATATCTTATAATAGTACGGGGACTATTGTATTGTATAATATTGCACTTAATTGAACTTATTGACCTTATCCATGTTTGTATTTACATTGCACTTAATTGAACTGTGTTTTTTTTCTCTTAAACTTTTCTCTTTCTACCTACAATCTTGCTGCTGAAGGCTGTAAATTTCCCCAGTGTGGGACAAATAAAGGATCATCTTATCTTATCTTATCTTATCTTATCTTATACCATCTTTACCTTGGCCAGCCTCAGTGCAGTCAACTGTAAAATATGTTGGCTCAAAGGCCTTGAGACCGGTCTTGGCCACTCCAGGTCCTGACACCTTCACCTTGTTTGGATGGCATCCCGCCCCAACATTCATCTGTGATCCAACGCAAAAAGAGACCACTCTGTGACAAAATGTCATTTGAAGAAAATTAGTGGTAAACTTTCAGAGAATACATACCCTAAAAGGGCTGTCAGGGATGTTGACTGCTCCCCAGGAGACCATGACCGTGTGTTTTAAAGGTTTGCGGGGTGTATAAGTACACGTGTACGTGCCGTTGCCGTTGTCTTTAACATTCACATCCAGAGGAGTGCCTTCCCCATCCTGTGAGTAAAGAACAACCCAAGTGTAATAGGCTATGCTTCAGTGAAATAAAACATTTAGAGCAACAGCATATCTCTGCCTATCTTAAAACCAAGTGCACTATTTTGCACGTAAGGGGGGAGGTTGGAGGTCAATTTGACCAGTGACAAGCTTGTCAATGGTTCAACTTGTCCTTTATGTGGAAGTAATCCACATTCAAGTGGTTAACAATAGTCCCCAGAGTTTTCAAGCAGTATTTAAGAAAATAGAAATTTTTGTGTACGACAACTTTACCTGAGCAACAATCTTCAGAGGAGCTTTTCCACCTTGCTTGGCATCTACCGTAAACTCAGTGGGCTTGCCAACAGCCAAACCACTGCTTTGAAGACCTGGACCATATGCCTTAACCTGGGGGGGGGTCCACCCACAACACATTCACTTGTGAGGAAGAACATTCTAACTATGAAAGGAATTACAGTTCTCTGTAAAAGCTTACGCCGCCATTTAATGTGTTGCTTTATAAACACCATGACAGTTTGTGTCTTCAAAGCGAAGGCTTACCTTGTCGGGGTAGAAGTCTTTGCCAGGTGGGTTGACAATCTCAGCCATGAAGGGGGAGTGCTGAATGTCCTCACTGTTGCAGAGCACATGCACTGCATACTCGCCGGGCTCAGTAGGCCAGTAGCGCACATCACAAGAACCGTCGCCCTTGTCATCACATTCAATCTTGGCCTGAGATGGACCTTCCACAGAGAAACCTGAAGAAAGCAACACGAGCTTAGAAAAGCAATAGTAAACATTTAATGCATTTCTTACACAGCCCATACCCAAAGTGCCAACGTTGTCTCCGACAGCCTCCACTACGAAGTCAGCAGATTTGCCAATCACGCCGCCTTCGAGGCCTGGACCCCAGGCCCTCACCTTCTGCTGGCCTGCCTCAGGACCAACTTTGACTTCAATGGGACTAAAGAGAGCCAATAGTCTTACATCTCAAAATAACGGCATCGTGAAAATGTTCAATATTATTTGTTAGTCATTTCCAGACGTGGAAACTTAATTTGGAGAGATTTCTGACAAAGAGTGAAACATTTCTAGCTTTTATTTCTTGTAGATGATTTTTATTTGACAGATAATGAGAATTTAAAAGTTAGTGTCTCCAAAAATTATTTAGTACATTGTAATCAAAAATTTCATGAAGATAAACCAGGCTTCTCAAAAATACATCCATGTCTCAAAACATTTTTTGCTTGGTTGTATGAATATTCTATTTTTCTGAGATTTAAGTTTGTATTGTCTGTAGGACATAAAAGTATTAGCAATACATATATAGAAATGTGCAATGAATCTATATAAAGTTTCACTTTCTGAAATGTCTGACAAAAATAATGAATATCAATATTTAAATTATTTTTACATGTACAATACAATAACAGCGGTAGCATGTGTTTTAGTGTATACCTGCGAGGGATGTGCTGTCCTCCCCAGGTGATGGTGATGCTGTATGTGCCAGGTGCGGTGGGGTAATATTCAAATCCATACACACCATCTCCCAAATCTTTCCTTTTGCAAGGTTCTTCAAGGCCCTCTGTCAACAAGAAGCCACATCAGTAAAAAAAAACCACTATAAATTGATAAATGGATTTTCAAAAACTCACTGGGCCCCTTGATGGTGACTTTAAGCTCTCCAGTGCCAGCTCCTTTCGTGTAAACTTTGAAGTCTGCGGTCTCCTTTACCCTTAAGCCCTTAGGCTGCAGACCACGACCCTTCGCTTTGCATAGGCTGGGGTTGCATGCTGTTGAAAGACATACAGGTAGGCAGACACGCACATTAAAGAGATTGCTCTCTGTGTACGAACAATCTAGGACAACAAATCAGGTCAAGAAGGCACGCGTGGTGTATGTGAGATGTGTGGCATCACTGTATATCAGATAAAAGTATCAACTCAAGAGTACATCTATAGATTCAATTTGACCTCCGCAGCTCGGCTATGCTTTGACAAGGAAATACATTCACTAAAACAGCAAGTGCCAATGTTGCGTTGCACACACCTGAGTAAACTAGTTTTTGTTGGCAAGAACCACGTACCTACCAATCTGTCTTTCAAGCTACTATGGCCATCTTGTTTCATATATCCTTTGGAATTTGTTGATCTAACGAAGGAGTAAATCGTGGCTGGTGGAACACTGAAAAGCATCAAGCACCGATTTGACTAACTAATCTGAGCTTTGGGCTCTTGTCGTGCTCTAGATACCTTGCTTATCCAAGATGGTTCTTGCTTTGTTGGGGAGCGAGAGAAAATTGCTGAACATTTGAAGCGCTGGTGACAATGGCGCATTGCAAAAGTGCTTCAAGTTCACCTTTTATTGCCCTAAAATTCTGTGGTTATGAGGGGAGAAAGGGATGCAATAAAACAATAACATTTGAGCCTCAATAGTATTTCTATCACGCTGCATTCTACTGGAAAGTATTTGCTACTTTTGAACGGTGCCTTCTCTCCCTCTGCCATCCACATCCCTCCTCTGCTATCCTAAATGAGTTGTTAACATGTAGAGGAAGTGGGCCTTTGCCAGCACACAGGAAACGGCATCATTGATATCGCCTGTTAATGAGCACTATAGTGCCTGTCACAGTAGATGGCTTTCAAGAGATAAAGGAAAAACGCCGCAGGAAGAGAGGCTGGTATATGATAATGGAAAAGATGATGCCTTCGAGTGGGAAAATACAATAAACTGTCTAAAATGCCTCTTCCTAAATTTGTTCGGAGTGGAAAAAAAAAAGTACCGTACTATGACGTATGGCACTACATTGTTTTTGCATAGTTAAAAAAAGTGAAATGGTATAAAAATACCAGTTATTTACACCTTTTCTTTCTGCATGAACTAAACATGGTAGCTATCCTTACAACTCCATTATCATTCGGAACAATTCCTAACTAGTATTTACAAGCTATTGCCACTTCTGAGTGTAATTCATCAAAGACTGAGGACATTTTTGACCCAGATATCTATTTGTCAAATATGCATTGTCAGTTGAAAAAACTGATTGAAAGGGATTCGAGGCTGGAGGGCACACAACGGTGACTAATGTCGTTATGTAATCTGCTGACAGACTGTTACTGAGCTGGAACAAATAGGATTCAAACTGTTTAATGGAGAAAAAGCTACTGACAAGACAAAAAGTCTGTTGCAAAGCAGCATGAGGGGAGAAGAGAATTTCCTCACAGAGGTGTGGAATTCTTCCCCATGAGGTTACAAACAGAAAGAGCTTATAGGCAGAGTCCACAGATGGAATCATGAAAAGACATGCATTTTTACAAATCTGTCAAATCCATGGGTGTACAGCTCAAACATTCATGCATGCACCCATGCATGTTATCATTAAAAACGATTGCATACCGCTATCATAGTGAGGACTTTCCATGGTGCAATCCATTTGTAGCCCTGCATGATATTCAAGTTGCTTCAACACGTAAAACAACTTTCACATAAAAAACTTCCAACTATTGTGTGAAGTCATCTTTTGCAAAGAGAATGTTCTCACGAAAAGGTCCTTACTAAGATGGGTTCAAACTATGCCACTTGCAAAGATAGCTATACAACACAAAAGCACAAACACAGACACATTTGGGTACCCAAGCGAGATCCCAGGAAACAGGAAATAACAGCAGAAGGAAGAGGCAGCTCCTGAGAGTAGACAGATGCCACCAGGCCTCTATCAGAGGAGGCCAGGGAGGATCCGACAGAGGCAGGAGGAGACAGCAAAGCGTTAAAAACAATACGAAAACTGTGACGACAAACATACTCACTAAAAGATGCTTCAGTAACAATGACAATAGGATAGCAGTAAAAACGGGGCTACCGGGGCTGTCAAGATTCTCTTTGGGGATCTTACCTTCCCCGATGTCCACTGTGAAGGGACTCTTGCTGATCTGACCACCAGCAAAGGTGACATAGATGGTGTGTAGGCCCTCCTGTGTGGGTTTGTAGGTGCAGCGGTAGCTGCTGTTGCCCTTGTCCTCTATATTGCAAGTAACAGTGTTCTTCTTCCCTGCAGGGTCCATGATCACAACCTCCACCTCACCAACACCAGCACCTGAGCAACAGGAGTGCTATGAGGAAGACAAACGAGGGAAGCCAAAAGGCACCCTTTCACCCGATACTTGGCCCATGTTAATTACCTGCTGTGTAGGTGTCAAAGTAGGTGCTCTTGTTTGCAATGTTGCCCGTGGGCTCCAAGCCAGGTCCTTGGGCCGTGGCCTTGCTGGAATCTCCCTGAGCCATGCCAATCTCTACCTCAAAGGGACTCTTGGAGATGTGTTGGCCTGCAAACAACACCGTCACCTAGAAAATGTCACAGACAACAGAAGAAAACTGCTTACTGGTCTAGATCGGAACAGCAGCTCACTCAGTCTTTTGTGTTTCCCAAGAGAGCAGGTAGCTTTGGTAGCAGACATTGAGCAGACATTTCATAATTTGGTCATCAGAGAAGACCATCAAGACTTCTTTCAGTTCTTCTTGTTCACAAATTCGAACACTTAAGTCATATGAAAAACGCGTGTGTTAAAACAAAACGTTCTACGTTGGACACCAGGAAATAAAAGCTCAAATGCTAATCTCTTGTCTCGCGTTCACCGTTTGCTGTCCAACCAAAATGTTTTCAGTCTACAGCCCTCTCAGTTTCAGTAATTACCATACCAGAGAAGAAGAGACAACTATTTTGATGCAGTAGAAACCGATGTTATAAGTAACCTGAATCTGCAGAATGCGGAACAATTTTGAGCGGGGACAGAGAAGGAAGTCATTCGAGGCATATTGGCAGCATAACATGTTTAAAAGGAGACTGATGTTTTTTGCTCTTGCCACATCCAAACATTATCAAACCTACCTGTATTTATAAAAAAAATAAATTTAAAAACAGTCATTTGGATTCTGTTCCCATGTCATTTGTGCACACATTTTACTCATCCCTTCCATCTTATCCAACAGCAATATTTGTAATATTTTATTCAAGATGTTTGAACATGATGCCACCTCCTTGACTGTTTTCCAATTAAAAATAAATTACCTATTGCGCATAAACCAATATACAGCTTACCTTGTGAACCCCTGTGACTTTGGGGATATAGAAGACAGAGTAGGTGCGATTCTTATCATTGTTGGCTGTCACTTTGGCCTGCAAGCAGAAGTAAATGGTATTTTAAAATGCAATAATTCCATGCGAGTAATTATACCAAGTGTCAATAACCTCCTCTCTGTGTCCTGCGGGGTCCTCAACATAAACGAGTACTTCTCCCATTCCTGCACTGATGGTCTCCACAGTGAATAGAGCCTTCTTCATTACAACATTACCAAGCGGCTCAATGCCTGCAGGAGTACAGGCGGTCTTTAGCGTTCTTCATGTAATCAATTGTGTTTGGGAATATTGATGGTTTTTTTGTGTGTGTGTGTGTGTGTGTGTGTGTGTGTGTGTGTGTGTGTAGATGTTTTTGTTTTTTTTTTTTGTTTTTTTTTACCTGGCCCATAAGCACGAGCTTTCTTGGGGTTGAGTTTGGGTCGTAGTGGTGCACCGGGCTTCAGTTTAGCCTTCGGGAACTGGGACAGGTAAGTCATGACTGAATGCTCGTCCACATTGGGGTCGACAATTTCCTCAGGGGTTATGACCTAGGAAGGTAACAAGATTTAAAAAAATAATAATCTTGTCATTAAGTGAGCATTTGTTGATGAAAACAGGGAGGTTACAGTTGCACATGCTTATTGGAAACATTTAGTTATTTGCACTTTGTAGAGTACCTGCAACTTACTAACATGCCCCCTGCAAAAAAATGTTTTTTGAATGCACCCAACGAAATACACATGCCCTTTATCTTTTGGAAACAGTCCACAAAGACTGAAACAAAGGGCTCTTCTTAGCTGAAGGGTAGCTGTGGGCGGAAACAGCAGCGACCACACAGCCAAGTTTGAGCACGCAATGCTGTGCTCGCTGCCAACTCTGTGCCAGTCAGCACAACACAACACAGGCAACTGCAATGCCAACACTCATGCATTTTGAAACTACACCAATACGTTCAGCTAGATAAGCCCCAAAGGGGAGAATACGTGAGAATGAGGACACAATGATCCTCTTGGCCCACTGCTGACTGACAGCGTTGCATGTGGGGTGCAACCACAAATCACAAATGTCAAAAAGTCCAGTTATGATTCTACCTCAAAGTCAAAATGCACTGTGTGAACTTTGAGTGGCAAACATTTACACAACTTCTTTTCCGCAATAAAAATACCCATTTTAAAGTTTAGCCAGCCATGTCATCAGCTCTCCAATGCCTCACTTGGGCAAATCTAAATAGGGTGCATCTAAGGTCACCTAAATTGAACAAAGGAGCGTTTAATTGTTCATATGACATAGGTTGATACATTGCCTGGATCTTTGTACTTCTCTAGTTTGCAAGTCAAAACACATTTACGCTGTAGAAGTAATTCTTCACTTCACCTGAGGTATACCGAGCCAGTCATCAGCTTGCTGCATGGCCTCGCGGGCATTGTCCACAGGTTTAGTCTGATCCCACTGATCCCAGTCAGGACACAAACCTGGGGGGAGCGTCAAAGATAATACAAATAGTGTTCGAGACAGACTTGAGGGGTACAGCAAAGACAATACGACAAACTGTTTAAATCAGCACCTGATGCACTTACATGAAAACACTTTGCTGTGGGAAATAATACATTTCAATACATTATCAAGCAGAAATATGAGGTGCAACACTATGAATGTTTTTTATTGTTTTAAAAAATTAAACATTAATAGAATTAAATTAGGCCAACAACATGACATTGATACCCAGTTAAACTGACTAGTGGCAATGACTAATTGGGCACAAGGCCAATATTTATATGCCTCCACTACAGCTATTCTTTTGTTTGCAAATTCTCTTATTTTCCAGAATGTTCAATATTTACCTTACTGATGGTGCAATATTTGGGAGTCTATGTGCAGGGAAACAAAAGGCTTTTCTGTCACTTGAGGGTGTGATGGTATGCCAAATATCCCAAAAATCCAATTTTTTTTTGTTTTATCTCTACATCAAATCATCCTCCTCTTATTCACCTCCCACTCACTATGATTTATCAGAATAAGCTCCCTCCACCCTTTCTGTTTCGCTCATTAAAGGCTTTAACTCAAACACTTGCCTTGACCTGACCCTGATCTTCACTGCAAGTTTTTGCCTGATGTGTCAAGTGTGCTTTGTATTAAATCAGAGTTATATGGTAAACTTGATACATTTGGTTTGCATAATGCATGCAATTTCACATTGTGGTCCTTCTCATCCGTTTGACCTCTCTGCTTATAAACTAAAATATACAGGCCTTAAAGAAGTCACCTGGAGCACAGCTGTCAACCAGGGCTCCCAGAGCCCGGCCAGTCTGCCAATCCCGGTTGAAGTTGGTGATGGGAAGCTCAGGGAGTTTGTTCTGAATCCATCCCAACAACCTCTGCTTGGGGGTCTTCTGTCTACCATCATCTGCCTCCTCCTCTTCATCCCACATTGGCATGGAAATGGAGTAGTGCAGGATCAAGGTCCAGATCAGTCCGAGGATGAGCTTCAGATTCCCATCAACGATGGCTTTGGAGTCTAGACGAAACCAAAAAAAAGATTTAAAGTATTCACGTTTGAACTCTTTAATAAGAACATTCAGTTTTCATAGGACCATTCAAAAGGGTTGTTGAGAGAAAGGCTGTCAAAATTGTTGAGTACAAATTCGCTATTTGTGCGCTTAAAAGAATTATTAACTCAAGATGTGCAGGGTTTTTTGTGCCGGAAAATAAAAGGGAAACTTATGTGATTTGCTAGTAGAAAATCTGGTCCAAAAAAATAAATTGAGAAGGACTAAGGCTGGGCAATAATTCAATATCAACATGCCAGACATGTCCTCAAAACCAATAGAATTTGTCCTTGACATAATAGATTAAAAGAAAAAAGAAAAAAATCAGGAGTAATTACAAGCACCCAAGACGAAATTTGGAGCACAATATGTACAAGAATCATTTTGTGTGAACCTTGTCCGAAGTAGACATTCTGATTCACCGAAGAAGCATGTGCACACAGGCACGCAGAA
>CAAKHF010006843.1:0-14482 GCA_901007745.1 Hippocampus kuda
CATCCACGCAGACGGTCAAAAACACACACACACACACACACACACACACACACACACACACACACATATGTCAGTGAAAGACGAAAGTAGCCAGTGGGTACGACAGAAAGAAGTCCTTACTGGTCCAAACATGCCCGTAGGCAAGGGGCCCATGATGGATCAGAATTGATTTGATTTGAAGCAAGTGTGAAAGCTTCCGTCAGTGGCCTCTGCCAGAGAGGTTGAACCATGATTGAGCAATGGCTGTCTGGAGGCTTTGCTCAGGAAACTGCTAATGGATCAGACGGACCTACTGCTCACAGTACCTTTTTGTGCAAAATCATTGCAAATTAAATGTTAGTTTAATATCGGCCAAATACATTTATGATCAACATTTTCCATTCGGAAAAGTAAACAGAAAGTAGCAGTAAGAAGTTATTAATGACCAAACGCGTACCTTTTTCATCTTTGGAAAATGATGAATAATACATTAAATGACTGCTATATGTTCACTGAACGCCAAAATATATGTTTTTTCAAATATTCGATGCTTTAATCCTAATTTAGGATTAGGGCCAAATCTGACACTTTGGGATTTAAGGGCAGCATTTGAGTCGCAGAATTTATAGGGGCCAAATTTGACCCCGTGGGTTCTCCAGGGTTTGACTAGAAAAATGACTCACATTGAGATTGTGTGGCGGTACCGCACAAAGTGACAAGGAGATAATGAAGTTATTGTGCACGGTACTGTATGTCAGTCCTCAAAACTAGCAACACGACAAACAAACAATTTGAAGTACTACCACCCAAGTGATTATGTGAAAAGCACGAAAATGTGATTAGAGTCTGTATTGCACCAGCATGTCGCATTAGCATTTTGCCGCTACTAATTACTACTGAGCCAACAGAACAAACCAACAATCAATCATTCGGGTGGTTCAAATTAACTTCTTTTTTTTTAATTTATGCTACCGTGGTGGATTATGGTTTGGTTTCTTTTGTCAGATTTTAAATGTAATCAGTCGCACAACCCCACTCGTAGTTGGCCATTTTCGCGATAGTCTGTAGGTAATGAATGTGATCTGTTTTCAATATGAGTGGAATTGGGTTCATTTTGGAATGTAGCCTTCTGTTAATTATGTTTATTACGAATTAATAAATAAATATAGACATCATTTACGTTTACATACACAATTTGTGATCAAAGTCACTAGAAATGCGCTTTTAATTGCATATGTGGCATCATGACTTCAAAATTATAATGTTTACATTTTAGGGCGTATTCATAATTCCTAAGGCGGCCAATGTGTTTATTTTGGGTCTTGCATACCTGCTAAAACCCTCAAAAGACTGGAAAGTATTTAATTGTTGTGTGTCTTTTTTTTTTTTAGATTTGTTGTACTGTCGAGTAATAAAAATAGTTTTATTAATTTTCTGTTCTGCTTTGTCAATTTTTTTTAATTTGTACTTGTATTTTCATAAAATGTTAAAATTATTATAAAACTACCAATCAAAAGACAGAGAGAGAGCGAGAGAGAGAGAGAGAGAGAGATTGTGGTAATAATGGACAAAACTGAACCATAATCCCCCACTCCTTCACCCCCGAATGGTTGCCAGTCCGTGCAAAACATTGACGTGGGTATGAACGATCTGTGGTGGAAGACAAAAAGGCTGGGGACCTCTGCTTAGAGTTATTTCACATTAAGCAAGAATGCTCCAGTGGTGCTTTATTTTTCAATTTATTTCTTAAGCCCCAAAGCAATGAGGGTTCATGCAGAAAATGAGTCATCAAAGAGACACAAAATCCCTGCCTGCCTGCCTGTCTATCTATCTATCTAGCTAGCTACTTATCTAGCTAGCTGTCTTTCTATCTAGCTATCTATCTGTCTAAGCAAGATGTCTTGGTGTCTCTTACATCAGGCAAAGGGCAGTTGATGTACAATACCTGTGTTTTTATCTCGGTACAAGACCGAGGTAAACAGAGAGTATCAGCATGAAGTCAACTGAAACACAAACAACACTCCCACTGCCATACTGATGTTATGGATTATAACCCGAAAGCTTTGTTGACACTTCTGATAATGACATATTCTGTCAGTTGCCTTGGAGCGTCCCTCTTCAGCCACTGCTGCTCAAAGCAAATAACCAAGTGTCTCAATACCTGACAGATAGTAATCAGTCGGGAAAAAAAATGCAACTTTATGGTAGCACGCTCCCACCTGAGGCCTAAAAATTCTTCATGTGTCCCCCAGAAAGCCAGTCCATCGTCTCCCAGCGCCAACCATTGACACATACTGTGTGGTTCATGAGTCATATTTCCGCTCTTTCTGTTCCTGGTTCTTTTTTTCTTTTTTTGACTGGAACTGTGTTTTTACCACACTTAAATAGCAAACAGCGGAGAACAAGAAGCATCGACTGTATCCTCATCAATTTTTCTTTTTCCCATGGAATGTAGTATAACTCCTGTGCCAACAATGTGGCCGCTACATATGCTATAAACAACTCTAAGACACAGAGCTCTCCGAAATATTTCAAAAACTAGAAGACCGGATGTTAGTTGTAGCCCTGCAAATCCACATGTATTATTGAGTCCACATCTTTGTTTACACAAAAAACACAATAATCCTCACAGATTTGAGGTGATGAGTTCCTGTAAAGGCAGCACTCGGTATCAGCAATCCCAATCTACAATCTTTGGCAAAGAATTCAATTGTGCTGGGGAAAATAAACCCAGAGGCATGACTACAAAGGAGCCCGTTTCAGGCCAGAGAGTTTGGGTTGGGGAGGAAGTTGTATCATTTAGACGGTGAAACACCGCCCGTTGGTATGTTTATCTTAAAAACAAAAAGGTGATTCACAAGGGGAACTCCCTGCTGCTGCTGCTGCTGCTACGCACACACATTAACTGCTACATCCTTGAATTTTGCCGTGCTGTTTCAAGTAATATGTACATATTTCAGTGAGAATCCTTGGTGCATAGGATAAAAGAGTGTGAAAAACAATTGCGCGCACGCATTTCCAATGGGATGACTTTGATTGCTTTAAGAATAATGTGTTATTTGAGTCATTTCGTAAAAGTGAGTCTGAAAGCTAACGTCACAAAAACTTTTACATGGCAATGGCAGGTTTTACTGTCGACAGCTCCACCCTGCAGACAGTAGGCAATCGCAAAAAAAAAAGTTCTGAGTCCACTGGCTGTAGACGGTGTCATCTTTCAGACAAGGAGGCACCGCAGGAGCAGTGAAATGTCCCTTTGGCACAGCCTGATAGATGGTCCTCCCTTAGGTGCTTTGTTCTGGTTTGGTGCTGAGCATTTGTCCCTAAACCAAGTCATTGCTTTAGGACACCCTTCGTGGACACAAATGCTCACATGGAAACATCTGCATCATTTCTTTTCCATCACAGTGTTTCAATAATGTATGACGATGAATGAGGCCCCCTTGTGCTGAGTGGCGCTGTAAATCAGCATGGTCAGTAAAGAGTGACTGGATAGCAGAGGTTTTCATTGATTTTACATTTAGATCTTAAAAGTGGTGCTTCTGCGTCTTCCTGCTTGATGCTTGACAGCTCAGTGGAAGCATCCAGTGAAGCAATTGGATTGTCATTTTGAACTCATTCACATAGTATTAGTAAAACTAACTGGCTAACTAACTAACTAACTAAATAAATCCTTTGAATAATGGGCCATTTATTTGTATGTTACAACAAAATGTGTCAACCATGAGAGGCACTGCAGAAAAAAAGTGAACTCCACCAAAAGTCCTCTGTTATAAAATAATCTGTCTGTCCGTCCATTTTTTCACCAAAGACATTCTAATAGAACCAACGAGGCTAGAAATACTAGGCCTTAAATCAGACATGTCCAGCTCCGGGCCTGGATGGCCACTGTCCTGCCTGTTTTCCAGCTCTCCTGCCTGCAACACACCTGATTCAGATGATCAGCTCATCAGCCAGCTCTGAAGCAGCATTAGAACAATCCTGATGATTTGAATCAGGTGTGTCGTTTCCTGAGAGAGCTGGAAAACAGGCAGGACAGCGGCCCTTGAGGACCGACTTTGGACACCTCTGCCTTAAATGATTAGGATTTCTTGGCAGGTTGTAACATTTTAAACAAACTTGTGTCCTGTTTAATGACCATCAACAGAAGTATTCTCTAACGTTTTTGCCAATTTTTAGCAATCTTTGCAATGACACCAGAAAGACAAGTAGAGGGCATAAAAACATGCTTGTGGTTGGTTCGCTTCCCGTAAACTTCTTTTCTCAGCATAATCCAAAACTGATGAGTTGTCCAAGCCAAAATTCACACGAAGACAACAAAAGCAGCACAGAGTGTGCTGCGAAAGTGACAAGATATCCGTTACACCTGTTTCGTAGCAATTGATACTGTTGATTGATACTGTTTGAGCTGATACCACTAAGATCAATTCCAAAACTTTAAACATTCATACAGTTGATACTCCAGTCATTTGAGGCACTGCATCTGCAGTATTGTACCACAAGGGAAATCAATACTGGTATTGAGTCTCGGTCTTACACAAGGAACGCACAAGCAGCAGAGGGGCTTTCCGTCCAGCAATTAAAGTCGCGACTACAGTTACATACCGTATCTTATCGTAACAGCTATAATTTATTTGTGGTGACTGGCCACAGGTAAATGTGTGTGGGAGACACTGTAGCTGTCAATCATCAAGTGGTGATCTGTGGAAAGTCTCGTAAATACCCTTGCATACAGCTGACATCCCACCTCCAAAGCTTGAAATGTGCCCCCTATTCTGTGTCTGTGCTGTTCAGTTTATTTTTTTTTTTTTGCGGAGGGGTGGGGGGGCTGAAGTGCGAAACGATTCAGCAACACAAAACAGGTGGTAAATAGAAAACACACGTTTTACTTTCCTCACTCCCTCACACCTGTCCAAAATATCTCAATTCAGATGATGACTTTTTAAACATATCATCTTGAACGAGTGGGTTCACTGCCTTTATTTATCCTCCTTCATGTTATAGAAACGACTCCAATCTGACAGGTTCAAAAACACGATGGCGGAAGTGAACGCACTCTCAACTCTAACGGTGGGTGTGTGATGAGCCTGACTGTGACAGTTTTACAAGATTACCCCTCTTTGTAAGATTACACGCACCTTGCTGGCTGGCCTCTCACCTCTCCCTGAAAATGGAATCTCATTGCTTCCAATTGGGAAAAAAAAAAGTGTACATGTCACACCTGACCCATCCATCACCCACTGTTTGTGTGTGTGTGTAAGAGAGCGAGAGAAACATCCGGATACACAACTAGAGCAGGGTGCTCACTAATTTGTAACATTTAAACTGTTTTTTTTTTTAGATTTGAGTGACCAAATACTTGACTAGGAAAAACACGGTACGTGTGTATTTACTGCACTTACAATGCGCAATGTACGGTACTCAAAATGATCAAACCGGCACATAGCATACTTCACGATAACGCCACAGACAATCACATGTTTCTTGCAAACCATATGTAGGTAATAGTACCAAGACTGACCTGTGAGAGGCAGCATGGTGCCACAGGGCATCCAGATTACCGTAAAATAGAAAGAAGGAGAAACAGAACATTCTAGGCCAGGGGTGTCCAAAGTCGGTCCTCAAGGGCCGCTGTCCTGCCTGTTTTCCAGCTCTCCCAAGAGCAACACACCTGATTCAAATCATCAAGAACGTTCTAATGCTGCTTCAGAGCTGGCTGATGAGCGGATCATCTGAATCAGGTGTGTTGCAGCCCAGAGAGCTGGAAAACAGGCAGGACAGTGGCCCTCCAGGCCCAGAGCTGGACATGCCTGCTCTAAATGCATAATGGGACTTACACTTTTCTGATCAGCGAGTCCCTGACACTTGCTGGGGGTAAACTGTAAAATTATCACTGAACATGTGCATGCAATGCTCTTTACTTAAATTAGCCACCATTAGCAATAGCAGATTTAAACTTTGAACACATAATGGTGGTTGATTCTCCAGAAAGTCGGCAAGCAAATGGGGTGTTTGGAAACTCATACCACAACATATTTTGCTTATTATTGACTATGCTGATAATGCTGACCAAAAACTGATCTCCAGCCCCTCAACATGGCATTTAATAAATTATGCAGATTGACATATGTATTCCACAGTAACTGGGAGAGTTTACTTCGACAACTGTCGAAGGATTTATTCATCCAAACGGATTAATATTAATTTTAAACTATCAACATTTTCCGGTTTGGGGCTACTATTTGACCAGCGCACTGCCTTACTTCTGTGCCATCTTGATAACCAGGTGCACCGTCAGCCCATCCTTGATGCCGTGCTGGCTGAGGCTGTCGCCGTCCTTCAGGATCTTGCCCGCAAAAATCAGCACCAGCTGGTCTTGCTTGGCTTTGAAACGCCTGGAGATCTCCTCCTTGAACTAAAAGACGAACGACAGACAAATATGTCAAGAAAGTAATGGTTAAAAATATAGCATTTTAGTTCTGTAATGTAGTCCGAGCATTCGCTTTTGTACAAATACCCTAATAATCTCAAACCCAAACTTCTGCGTTCTGTTTGATTAGCAACACCGGATGTAATCTTTCCCAAGTGACACCCAGTAAATTGCAGGACACTTGTTGAAAAACCCAAATCACATCTATTGACAATTTTGACTCTTGAATGTAATCCAGAACCTCTCGCCATCCTAATTATGATAAAACTGTGCTGCCAGAAGAAGACCGTCAAGGGCAAACAAGATGACCCCTGACCAGAGTTAATGGTTTACAACAGTTAATGTTACTTTGTAGTGGTTGAAATGTGAGATTGAGAACCGTTTCTTCCCTTACCCTTGCAGAGTGGAAGTTAACAACTGATCAGCTGGTAAACAAACGACAGTATGGCCTCAACTAAAGGGAGAGTTGTTTACGATGTGCAGTGAACATATGCCTACTCGGGCTACGCTATTCACAGGTTGACAGACTCTTTTGTTCTTCTCTGATCATAATCTTATCTATTCTGTTTACTGACACTCCAGTCAAAACAACAATAATCAAGATATTAATCGATTGTTAAAATACTCATTTGTTGCAGCCCTAAAACGCATGCAGTCATATTTGTACAAATACGTCATTCTCAACATAAATACGTTTTTAACACTATTTAAACTTGGTATCGGTTACTTGGTATTGGGGAAGACTCAAATGAAGTACTTTACTAGTCATAACTATCAATACATGCATGTTGATTTTTTTTCCCCATCGAAAGACAATGGTGTTCTATTTTTCTGTAGGGATGATTTAAATCCCAGCTGCAGCTATTCCGTGATGCTTGAAAGCAGATGATTACATCTACTCCTTGAGGTGAATAATAACGTCCAAGTGATGCTGTGTTAAGGCGCTTGAACGCGTCGCCAAGCCAACGGGTGCTGCGGGTCTTGAGTGTGAATTCCCAGGGAGGCTGAACGAGCAATGACTCAGTCAGTCGGTGGCGGTGACAGTGAAGAATGTTCCAGACTCGAGAACGCCGCCGTTAGCTTGGCCAAAATGTGGAGCGAAGCGGCGGCAACTGGCCAATCCCCAAAACACACTCGAAGGCAGCCCCACAAGTGCTTAGAACAATCGGGCACAGTTTTATACTCCGAGCGTCAGCTGACACTCCGTTGACGACACAGCTAATGTTGAGTTAGCAGAACTAGCTTATCAGCTAACCGGTTAGCCACAGCGCACATTTAAACGCGACTATAGATGTCTGTTTGGAAAGCTTAATAATAATGCGCATACATGTTTGTTGAAAAAAAAATAGGCGATAGTCTAAGTGTAAAAAAAAAAAATTTCAACAGTGTCCCACTTTGCCGGTAAGCACGGCGTTGATGCTAACGAAGCTAGCTGTTTAGCTGAAGTTGTGGGCATGACGTTCACTTCTCTTCCCCCTCCCCGCACACGCGCAGCAAGCCCCCCGCCCGCCGCCGGCCTTCGAAAAGCCGCCATGAACCTGCGTGACAGACGAATCTTCAGCGATGGCGATTTCCTCCTTGTCCTTGGGGGTCTTCACGGTGACCTTAATGATGGTGCCCTCCCCGGCGTCAGCTTGATTGTTGTTATTAGCAGGATCTGCGGCGCCCTGGTCAGCCATCTTTACTCCGCCGATGGGAAGCAACTCGCGACTAGCGTCTGCTTCCGGGTCGCGAGCGGGTCAAATCTTCCCTGCCGGAAGTTGGAATAATCATGAGAATATGCGGATTTTATATATATATATATATTTATATATATATATATATATATATATATATATATATATATATATATATATATATATATATATATATACACACACACACACACACACACACACACACACATATTTTTTTTTTAGCACACTTTTGGAAATCTTATCCGAGAGGAGACTGTGGGCAGTGAGAAAATAAAGTGCCTCCTCCCGTGACGACTGTAGGGTATTTATGCTGTTAAAATTTCGTCAGTTTTAGTGATGTATCCTCAAATTATTAGATTGTTATTTATGCAGCAATGGCTGTTTGAAAGTGCTCTATAAATACAGTTCAGTTGAGATATATTGTCCTCGATCCTTGTGAGGAGAAGCAGATTAGAAAATGGATGGATATTTATATATTATGAAATTCAAATTAAGAAATTATTTCTAACCAGTAAGTGACTGCAATTTTTTTCTCTGCGGAGACTGTGGCACCACGAAAACAAAGTAAAGTGATGAATATGGAGCTAAAATTAGCAATCTTGTCATTTTTAAACAGTGGATCCTCAAATATCACAATCATTAGTGAGAACGCAAAGTAACAAAGACCAACGAATTTCATGTCATTTTTAGTAGTGTATGCGCAAAAGTTACTATGATAAATCAGATAAACATATGAGATCCACAAATTCTATCCGAGGGGAGACTATGGGCAGCCAGAAAAAGAAGTGGAAATTGAGGAGCAAACAACAGCATTTAATTTTTTGCCACGTGTCCTCAAAGTTTACAATGACAATACTTGACTAACGAGCGATGACATATTTTATCCAAAAGGAGAGTGAGGGCAGCGGGAGAATGGAGTACTGCAGCAAAGTGGAGAACGTACGTTAGATTGGTTATTTATAGCTGTGTTTCCTCCCATGTTAACAACGGAGTGGCAAAATTCATCCAAGACGCGCTGATTCATCCAAGCGGAGATTGTGGCATAAACGTTAGCATTGTAAAACTCTTGTAACTCAACTTTGATATCAATCGCTGCTGTTGTCTGCCATTGTGTTGCCTGTTGCACACACACTACGCAGCACTAACAATGCTTACGCTGAAAGGAAAGTGCGCCTTTCAGCACATTGCGTTGACCAGGGCAGCTCCAGAGCCAGCATTTACAAAAAAGGAACCCCACCCCGTCTGGCTTTTTTTTTTAAGTGGGGAGGTGGTCCTACAAATCCACGCATGTACCTGTGGAGGTCTCTTCTTTCTAGCACATCTCCGCTCTCGATCGAAAAGGATTCTGCTGCCGTTGACAGAAAAAAAAGCAGACACATTTCCAATTGACGGGCAGGAGAGAGCTTGTTTTTCACAAATAAGATTCATTTATATATATATCATGCTCCAAAAACAAACAAACAAACAAACAAACAAACAAACAAACAAACAAACAAACAAACAAACAAACAAACAAACAAACAAACAAAGGAAACATTCAAACATCACAATGTGACTCCAAGTCTTTCCTTAATTCTTTTAGCACTTTATATCAGGATCATTTATATCAACTTCCTTTTCCCGACCTGTGTGTACTATTATTGACCATGAGATGGCAGCACTGGACATGTTTTGTGGTTGAGAGGAATTGGAAGCAGTTGTCAGCAATATTCAAATTAGTTGAGTTTAGAAACGAATAATAATTTGAAATGAAAGAATTTTTTGAAAAAAATAAAACCCAATAAACTACTACATCTTGTTATTTGGAAGTTATATAATTTGTTACTCATAGCTATCTCTATTTCCTGCAGCCTTTCTTGTATTATTCACGTGTCAGTGTTGTCACGTGTCACGTGTGAGTGTCACGTGTCACTCATTAATACATTTCTTTGGTTTGACCAATTATTTAGCATCTTATTTTTTCTAAACGTAAGTAAGCCTCAATGGGAAGAAAAAAAACCCCCAACCTTCCCTGAAGCAACCTTCCTATGGGGACGAGGGGGGATTGCATGTCTGTCTGTCTGCAGTATACAAATATTAGTCCACATAGCAGACATAAACGACCATGTAGTATATAAGTTGGCTTCCTAAGGATATTTCAATTTGGCAGTACTTCCTCCACAAGTGAAATATTCTCCTTTGATGCTGTCTGTAAACCTTTTGCACATGTTTCTGTTGTTTGTGCCAGGGTGGGGCCCGCACTGATTGTCCTGCTTTCCTGATCCGAACTAGGGTGGGGTGGAGCGTGGTACTCGCCGCTGAGCTAACGGCTGCTTTGTCCGCGAGCTGACGTGCAAACAATGAGAAAAATGTAAACAACACAATACAACTCTCCCTACTTGGGCGGTTGCTAGCACCAGATAAGCTTTTATTGCTGAATGATGTGGCGTGCAGGCACAAGCAATGACAAATTTTATCCAAGAGGAGAATGCGGGCAATGGGAAAATACAGTGATAGAGCAAATTGGCCACTGTGGAGCCAATATTGGAATTTTTGTCACTTTTAGTCATCTTCATATGCGATCACACACTTGAAAATGGAGAACTGTAGAAAATTAGAGACTTTGAAGGTATTGTTAGTATTTTCGTCATTTGTAGTTGTGTATCTTCAAATGTTACCATAACCAACCAGTGCGACCACAAATTTTATTTGAGAGGAGACTGTGGGCTTCGGAAAAAGGAGACCACCAGAGTGGAAACAACATTGTAATTGTCATCGTTTCTAGCCGTGTATCCTCAAATGGGACTAGTGTGAATCTGCTCGACAAATGAGTGACCACAAATTTTACCTTAAAGGAGATTGTGGGCAGCGAGAAAATGGAGTGATGCAGCAAAGTCAATGAATTTGATCTGAGAAGAGATTGCGAGCCGACAGAAAAGGGCGCGATGCCGCGAGCTGGACACTGCGGAGTCAAAAAATGGCCTTTTCCTAATTTCTTATGACGTATGCTGAAATGTTGAGAGTGATTCAACTAATTTTATCCAAAAGGAAAAAGAGAAAAGGGCACCATGCCTCCCCCTCTAAAAAAACAAAAAAAACACTACAATGGAGACAGGAAGGTGGTGGAAAGACTTTAATGTGCGGCACAACAGGACAGTCGCATTACATGTAATGCGACGGCCGAGAGCGAGCGTAACATTGCACAGATACGAGAGGAATAACGTACAGTGTATCTTAATTAACTTATTATAAATAAATGTTGACACACACGAGTGATCGTGGCGTTCACACACACACACACACACACACACACACACACACACACACACACACACACACACACACACACACACGCACACACACACATCATTGTGGAGTGGATGTTGGCATTCTTTGGTTGTCGTTGAGACTAGCAAGTCCCTATCTGGCCATCAGGGCGACAACAAGATGCACCTTGTCTGTCCAATCGGGTGTGTGTGTGTGCGTGTGTGTGTTTGTCTTTGAAATCTGAAGGAAGGAGCGACGGCGCAAAAGATCATGAGGCAGGATTACGGCGTTTGAAGTGGCGCGTAATTGAAGGCCAGCGATAATAACAGCGTACCTCACTTTCAAGTGAGAGCTGGAAATCCCTGCTTGGGGGAGGTCAAACCCCCCCAGACCCTCCCTCCCCACCATTACTCTTCCCGACGATGCACACTTTCAGTAGCAATAGTGACCTCACTATTTGGCAAGTCAAAGAGTTTTGGAATAAGAGCTACAAGTAGGCTCACTATTTGGCAGGTATAATAGTTGCTTAATTCTGGTCATGAAGGAGTTCTTGCACGTGAACTTGATATTTGGTAGATGGAATTGATGATTTAGGAGGTGGAGAGCTACAAGTGGGCTCACTATTTGGTAAGTGAGTTTCTGATGGAACCAGAGCCAAAAGTGGGATCACTATTTGTCAAGTGAAAGGAAACACAGCTACAATTGGGCTCACTATTTAGCTAGCCAAGTAGTCTCTTAGTGGTGTGTATGAAAGGATAGCTGCAAGTGAACTCGCTATTGAGCAGGTCAAATAGTTGCCTTCTGAAGAATAGCAACAAGTGGGCTTCCTATTTGGCATAGGAAATAGTCGCTTAGCCTTACTTCTGGAATGAGAGGTCAAATGGATCATTAGTTGGCAGGCGGGTATCTAATTACGTAACCTCATTAAATCTGTTTCTTCAGGTTTCATGAGTTGGGGATCGAAAGTATCCTTGTTGCTATTTGTTTCATACCGCTGGGAAAGTTGCATTTTTCGTCGACGTTCTCCAGAGGCACCCAACGCAATCGACGTATAAAAATAAGCCACATGAGTGTTGAATTTGTAATGATCACGATATATAATCACCAGATACAGTACACGGGTAGCAAAATAAATTCTTCGAACAATACGGCAACACGAGCGTAGCATCATAGCACGTTAAGACTACTTTGCACAAATATATCATGATAATCATCATCATAATAACAACAATAATCACTTGTATCAATGCGTTCTCAATAAGGCATTTTGGCCCACGCAACACTTTTTTTTTTTTTTCAGAGAGCAAAATTGTGAAAGTCCACCGCCTGCAGCTAGTACTTGGAAACGCATTGTCCTAAAAAGTCAACACTCTGACATGGGGATCGTATTACAGGCAAGGTGTGGGCGTGGCTATTGCTAGATTTTTTCTGGATTTGTGCCTCTCAGATTTCCTCTCCTCCCAAAACTGCTCCGTTGACATCTCTGAACGGTTATTAAAAAAAAAAAAAAGACCAACTTAAAAGGTTTTGTCTTTCATCATCTCCCTTCCCACGTGCCTTTCTGTTACTCTGAAGCTGAGGAATTTGGGGAAATGCGGTCTACGGAACAGTACCTGAGGGGCCTGGCGCGCGCTTCTTCAGACGCCCGCCGAGGCAATGAAAACGAGCTTAGATGTGGTTGACCACCTGCTAGCGTGGGTGGTTGGGGGGTGGGGGGAGGGGGTCGGGTCGGAGGCTACGAGGGTGAGGTTCTGAGGCTCCTGCTGTGGTTCCCGTATGAGCTCTAAACGTGGCGGCGACGCTGCTGCTGGTGCTGGTGGTGATCGTGCATGTCTTCCATGGTGACCCTGCCCCACACGCCGATCACGAAGGTCTCGATCTCGCATTCGTTGTCGCCGCGGGCGATTCTGAAGTAACCGTCCTCGCCCCAGTTCTTGCCCCAGGAGTTGGCGGCGACCTTTGACACCCCAAAAATAAATAAATAAATGATCCCACTTTGAGGATACGCTACGCCATGTGTTTGAAGAGGACGGGAAACGCATGTTCTTCATCTTACCCAGTACTTCCTGGGAGCGCCGTTTGAGTCCCACTGTTCACCCCACCTGAAGAAAGCAAAGAATATGGTCTTGGAATTGTTACACTACTTAAATTACATTCATTAAAAGAAAAAGAAAATTAAAAAAAAAGTGGAATGAGAATGACTATACAACTCTGAAGTCTTTATCTGCTTCCGATTGGCCCTGATGGCTGCTTCTCAAACGTCTCACTTCCTGTTCAATTTCCGTGACGTGTCCTTAATACAGGCGTGCTGTGATGTTAGAAATGCCCAGGCAACTTCTTGTCAATCATCGAACTAATGCAAGCAAACAGAATTCCAAGATGGTAATAGACACAAAAATGGCCGCTTTGAACAAAAAAAAAAGGCAGCTTCTGTACTCATTCATTCATTCATTCATCTTCCGAACCGCTTTATCCTCACTAGGGTCGCGGGGGGTGCTGGAGCCTATCCCAGCTGTCATCGGGCAGTAGGCGGGGGACACCCTGAATTGGTTGCCAGCCAACCGCAGGGCACACAGAGACAAACAACCATGCACGCTCACACTCACACCTAGGGACAATTTAGAGTGTTCAATCCGCTTGCCATGCATGTTTTTGGAATGTGGGAGGAAACCGGAGCACCCGGAGAAAACCCACGCAAGCCCGGGGAGAACATGCAAACTCAACACAGGGAGGCCGGAGCTGGAATTGAACCCGGTACCTCTGCACTGTGAAGTCAACGTGCTAACCATTGGACTACCGGGCCGCCGCTTCTGTACTCAAGATATTCATTTTTGTGGGTCTTTTTTTGTGGATCCACTCGTGACAGAGTTGCCCACCAAATTTTGCTCAGAGAGAGAGCGAAAGCTAGCTAGCTAGCTAGCTTCGCTAAATTGAAAAAGATAGCTGGCTAAAGAACATTCCCGCACTCAAGTACAACATCATTTCTGAGAGCGAGAGAGAGAGAGCGCTAGCAAGCTAGCTTTGCTAAATTGAAAAAGATAATAGCTGGCGAAAGAACATTCCCGCACTTAAGTACAACATCATTTCTGAGAGAGAGAGAGAGACAGACAGACACAGAGAGAGAGAGAGAGAG
>CAAKHF010006844.1:0-22500 GCA_901007745.1 Hippocampus kuda
TAGAATTGAACACTGTTCAATTTGAGTACTGTACCGCGGCACTCGCCCACTTTGGTGTGTTTCACCCTTGAGCCCTCGTAGCATAAACACAATGTAGGGGTCCGCTGCACATTGCTAAGAGCAATGCGAAAAGGTCTTAAGGCTCCAGCGTTACCCATGGATGGCCTTGCTGTACACTATTGAAAAATAACATTTTGCTTTTCTTTTAGAAATCACAAATATATTTATGGACACATGCCTGCCTATAGACAATGGCAGCAGAAGAGGACTTACACTCAACAACGCAAACATTGTTTCTCATGAGAACCCAAAATTTTTCTTGTTACCATGAGAAAGTTTCGAATGAGAAACATATTTCTTCTTTTCCCCCATGTCACTTTAGGGGCTCTGTACTTTTCAAACAAATTGTAAATATATTTGAATACACAACTGTAACTGCAAGCATCAAGTGTGTCAAAAATACCGTACATATTGTATTGTCTGTGTCCAGGCATGTGCCTCGAAAACCTTAGGCCTGGTTGAGTGGCTATGTGATATCAAGGAGTCTGCATGAGTGCCTGGGTGACAGCTGTGACTGACAGCAGCTTCACTACCTAAATTTTAACTCGCAACAATTACAAGTGTCCTTGGTTGTCTGTTGTTGCTATTTAATGTTTATTTGTTCATATTTATCTATTTATGTCTTTATGTATTTTATGCAGTTCGGGTTGCTGCCATTATTTTCAACTGTGTGTGTTTCAAACAATGTGTTTGCACTGTGGTTGAGAGAGGAAAGTAATTTCATCTGTGCTGTATGTTGCATGGAGAGCATATTTGACAATAAAACTGACTTGACTTGACTTCTGCATGAATGCGCTCCATTGTGTTTGTGTTTTGCTGTCGGGCGTTCGGTTAACAGCTAAAATGTGTATTGGCAACCGTGTCTCTCCATTTTCCACATGTGAGGGCATTACAGCAAATATACTGCAAAAACAAATATTGTAAGTCACTTAAAAAAATGGTGTGGGCTGGACACTGTATGTAAAAGAAATACTTCATTTATAGCTTACCTGCACCATGACTCCAGCCAGTTTTGACTTGAACCTCATATTTAAAGAGTCCATCAGTGCCACACAAGGGAACCACACCAGCCCGGCGCAAATCCATCTGATCTAATTTGTGCAAGATGGCAGCAGCAACAACATAACTGAGCAAGCCCAGCACGCACACCAGTAACACCACTAAGCTTGGTGGGCCAGAGCGCTCCTGAAAAACATGAACAAAGTTACATTTTAATCTTAACCCAACATCAAGAATTGATGATTTTGTAGCATTGCATACTGACTGGCATTGTAAAGCTGACTGAATGAGGGGGTACAAAGAGGCCTGCTGCGAAGGCGGTGAGGTGTCTGGTGCGACAGACGGCTCTGCTGGCGTTGGTTTCTGCCAAGGGCACCATGCCGTCTGTTCGCCACTGCTTCTCGCTCTCGCTGAAGTACTGGCACAGTGAGGCAAACAGCCCCACCTCAAGATGAATGCCGGCAGACTGTGAGGTGGGGCTGCAGGGCGCGCTCACGTTGATAAAGTAGTCAAGGGTTGTGTCATACGTCCTGTGGAAAAGACAGCAGAGACGTACGGACGGTCAATCTCATTTACAACCCTGTTTATCATGCACCTTTAATGAAGGGATCTTACTCGGGTGACAGGAAGAAAGTGTATTTCCTATGATCAACGCTTTGGTTTCGGGTCATACTGAGAGTGATACGTTTTCTGTCGGTGCAGTTGAATTCATTGGGCTGTTCATGGGAATGAAGGTAGGCTTCGATATATGGATCCTTGGAGTCTTCACCGCTCTCAGTTTTGACTCCCTCATCTGGGGAAAGATATTACATTGTCATTCAAACCAAATAAAAAAGATTTGACATTGTCATTAAATTGTTGTTGTTTTTTTTTAATAGGTTGGAATTATATTTTACAGGCATTTTATGTTGGAGATGCCCCTGCAAAAACAATTACTGTTCATGCTTCCATGTGTGTCATCTACGGTCAGGACAAAAATGTAAGCTATTCATTATTATGAATCGGGCATAGAAATTATTGACAAATAGCCTTTTGATTCACGTTTTTGGCTGTTATCTGTAATGTCTGTGAATTAGGAAGTGAATTTTTTAACTAAAAAGGTTCACCAGTCACATAAAAGCATTTACAGACAGCATTTTGCCAAGTAGCAACATTTTGGGCAAAAAAGAGGCATCGACCTCTCTGTCTCTCTCGCTGAGATGCAGTGTACATGTGCCTGCTTACTCATAGTTAAAATACATATAAGTGAACAATGACCTTCCAAAGAGGTGAAGTTGAGCTGCACAAACAGTCCAGCCTGTCGGTTGTTGTTCCCTGTGATCACCCTGACGATGACAGAATCACACTGGCTGATGTTCACGGCTCCGGCCGTAGGCACACCTCCTGCAACTGAGGGATCTGTGCCTAGCTCTCCGCCAGTGCCATTGTTAATGGCAACAGTGATGGCGAGACTGTCATCCAGTCCGGAGATGGGAATCTGGGTGCCATTTTCAGTCCGGAACTCCATGGATGCCACCTCTGTGGAGACGGTATAGTTGGCTATGTAGTTGAAGGGGAAGGGGTTGGATTCCAACTGTGGAGAGACAAAAAAAAAAAAAAGGGGGGGGTGTTCATGCAAGGAGAAATAATGACGTCAGTTTACCCACAATGCTTAGGTTCCCGCCGCCATATTTGAGGGCACGCATACAAATGGAAAACACAAAGAGAAGCCTTATCCATTGTTAGCGTTATTGGTCATCGGTCTACTTATGTCCAGCTTCCTGAAAAAGGTTCCCTTTATGACACTCGTGCATTACATTGACAGTTTGTTCCCCCGGAGTGCGCTATTCATGACATCGTTAACTCATTCACTCCCAAAGACGTATTTAGATGTCTTTTCAGACGCCACACATTTAATCCCAGCTCCTCTTTCAGACCCTTTTCAAGTACAGTCAATATAAAATGAGGAGCTGGGATTAAATGTGTGGCGTCTGATAGGACATCTAAATACGTCTTTGGGAGTGAATGAGTTAATTACTTGATTGTAAAGAAGAGTGTCTACACTTGGGAAGACTTCGCTGCTGTCAAGAGCCTGAAGTCTGATAATGACTTTTTGTCTGGATGGGTGAAGGATGTTGGCTGCATTCAACAAAATGATCTTAACAGACCGAGCGACGATCTTGCCTCTGTTATCTAACTCACTCGACCACCTTCCCTCAAACATGGAAGCTTTTACACAGGGTGAGGGTCTAGAGAGGACGTTGGTCTTTGCAAGTGTGCAGAGTTCATATTTACTGTACTAACCTGGAAGAGTAACTGCATGACGCTGTTCCCCGCAGCTGCCCTGCCAAGACTGCTGTTAAACGCCCTTGGGATCGAGAACCGCTGACACTCTAGAGGCAGACGAGATGGCGTGCGCGATCATGACACATTGATCCTGACAGTCCTCTTTACACTCGACAAAAATCTCCAGACTGTTAGGTGATGTAAGCAGACATGACCCAATGGTCCACACTGAATAAACAGGCACACCTGGACTGCTGTTGCCGTGGTAACAGAGCAGGCTCTGGGGGTCCGCCAGTTTCCCCGTGGCAGCTATCTCGGATCCCCTGAGCACAAGCGGTTCCTCGTTCAGGACGCGGCCATGCATCAGGATAAGCATGAGGACCGAGGACAGGCTGTAGGCTTTGGCGGCCACTCGCAGTGGGTGTGGCTCTAAGGAGGAAGGGGAGGGGTCCAACTGGATACCGCCATGGTATGCACCAGACGAGGTCAACGGAGAAGTAGAGAAGACTGATGCGGAATCTACGTAGGCGGGTTGGAAGTAAGACGCTGACTGGCTGACTTGATGGATCAGATCACCTTTTGGAATATATGTGAGAAAAGAGAGCTGCAGAAGAAGTGGAGAGAATGGAATTCCGACCGCGGAGTTGCTCAAACCTGCACCCAAAATCGAAGCCAAGACCACAATTTCTTCTTTCTATCAACATGTATTGTGGGATAAAGATCATGCTAAAGAAAAGTCCACGAGTCAAATGAGTGGATGATTACATGTGATTTTCCATGTTGAATTGAGACTGACATACCCCACGTACCAAATAATTTATTCAGATTATGTCATTCTCAGATTTTTATAAATAGTCTATGCAAATGGAACTCATCTTAATTTTCAACTCATCAACATGGCAGGGTAATTGTTGACTCTAAATTGTCCCTTGTTGTGACTGTGAGTGTGGATGGTTGCTTGTCTGTGTGTGCCCTGCGATTGGCTGGCAACCAGTTCATGGGTTACCCCGCCGACTGCCCGAAGACACCTGGGATGGGCTTCAGCACGCCCGTGACTCTTGTAAGGATAAAGGGCTCATATAATGGATGGTTGGATAGACAACCTCCTCATGCTGCAAAAGCAACAAATTACTATTTGCCGTTCTTTACAACCGATACAATGTTTTGAAGCACTGCTGTACATAATCATTTGGAACATTGCATTAATTTTTTTTTCAAAATCCAATTTATTCTCCAGCAGTTGATGACTTGAAAATTATGCAGAGTGCCATCTGTCAAGACTATCGGTATTGACAAAAATCTGAGAAAAAACACTTGCACAAAAATTTGGAACGCGGTATCCCATAGGGGTTTTACAATTTTTTTACTTACTATATGATTAAAAAGTATATGTTGTCAGTAAAGGGAAACATCTTCGTATTACAACAAGGAAAAAAAATTATGGATTAAAATCTGTACACCGGAAGAACCTGGCAGAAATCATTCTGGACAAAGCGATATAGTCTTCTGATGGAAGCCCATTTCATAGCTTTTCATGACCTGCATGTCATTTACTGGCCAATCAGAATTAAACTGAATTTGTATTTACACATAATCCAAGCAAAGCAATCAAGACTCACCCATGATGTTCAAAATGTTGTCAGCTATCTCAGTTGGAGTCACCGTTCCCTGCTTGGTGTCATTTTGCAGAATCTCTAACATGGACTCAAGTTTGTTTAGTGTGCTGTTCTGACACTCCTCGCAGATGAACTCTCGACTCACCGCCTAAAAACACACATAGCAAACAACAACTACCGGTACTTGTTGTATGCTCTTTAAATTGTTACCTTCTTTCATTCTCAAAGCCTTTTTTTTTCCCCGTCTCGCCCTCTTCAGACAAAAACGAGACTCACTGTACACTGTGCCAGCGCAGCAGAAGTTTGTTGAATGTCATTAACAGTATTCAGATCCAGTGCGGTCAGCGCCCTGGTAATGTTGCTGCGGACTCTGACTCGGTAAACGCGCTCCGCTAGAGACACCCGAGTTGACTCCCGGCTCTGCTCGTACTGTTCCAACATAGAATCAAGAATTCGTTCAGGTATTGACATCTAGGGATTGTGGTCAAGTAATGAATTGAACTGGTGCATGCACACATTCACGTTTTGATGTTTTAGGCCTCTCCTACCTCATTCAGAACAGTTATAAGAGCCAAGGATAGCTCCCTGACCCTCTGGGAGTCTCCTTGCTCCAGTAGCTGTTTAAGTCTGCTGTCAGTCAGCTCAGCCAGCCAATGAGGAAGACTACTGTACACAGCCGGTGGATCTGGCAGCATGACCTCAAGTGACCTGTGCACAAACACAAAGTGATGAATAGTTTGTCTTATTAGTTGTTGTTTTTATTCATGACTTGACATTTGTTGAAAGTGGTATTTATAGTGCGGATGAAAGTATTTTATGTGATTGCTAGCTTCACCAAGATCATCTGAACAATATATTCTTTTCTTGAACAATTTGCCTGGTTTCCACAAACACTTCCAATTCTACCACTTGAAACTTCATTTTTCACTCCCAAATTTTGCATGGTGAAAACCACGAGAGCCACCTAAGGTGAAACTCCCACTTTTTAAACCATCAGTCTCAAACACTTGTTGCCAACTGGACATGCATTCTGTTTGAGTAAGTGAACATGCAATTTTGTATCTGCTATTTGGGATCTTAGTAAATAAGGCCCCCGGTCAGCAGACCTACGTAAGGTACGGGTTAACCACTCCAAGTGATTCTCACGCACCAAGCCCCCTTTACACATGATGTGGCAACAGGTTTGCAAATAAGGCAACAAAGCCATCAAAATTGCCATCAAATTTGGAGATGAGACAAAAGTAACAAACTTCAGGTGTCGTTCATTAAACCCACGTTGGGATGTGCCCGTTGAAGAGAAACAAGCGTAGGACTTACCCTAATGCTATGCTAGTTTAAGTGGAGGTCGCATTATCTGACCGAGCCACTGACCACAAGTCGGTGAATTGAATGCAGCAAAAACCGTTTGTTCTGATGGCAGTCAGCACCATTTCAGACTTTCAGTCTTTCATTGTACGCGCACAGCTTGAAATGTACTTTTTCCTCAATGCACGATGCAAACTAAAAAGAGAAATGCCCGGTCAAATTTATCAAGCTAATTGTTGGTGTGAAAAGCAACAATGATAGATTTGAAAAAAATTCAATGACACCTTGGGAGACTAAAAGGGACAATGGAGTGTCATTATTTTCAGTGCCAAGAATATATGACTGTGTTAAAAGGTTATAGCGCTGCTAACTAGCATTAGCATAGCGGGACGTTTCTTCAGGCAGTTTGGCCGTTTTGAATGCACATGATGTACACACGCTGTTAGTTTTATGTTTCGCTTGATCGAAAAGGACAACTGGAATTGACACTGAACATCGAGGAGCCTCTTTTTGATGAAATCTTCACTATTTGGCAAACTAGTGTTGATTGCAAGGTGCTGCATTGAATTCAGTGCAATCTAAACACTGAAGTTTATGCACAAAATGTACCGCATGTATTAATTATAACTTAGCTATACGCATCATTTTTTTTAAACCAGAATGCATCATGATTTCATTTTTAAAATAAACAATCACTTCATTACTTGTTGAGGGCTGTGATTGATGCTCCCTGAAGATCCTCCACTGTGATAGACACAGCTACGCGGTGTCGTGCCGAGCTGAAGCCCGGAGGAAGGAAAGCCGAATGCTCTGGACTGCTGCCTTTATACACACAGAACTCCTCACAGTAGTCTTCCTTGCAGCGAGTCACCAACAAACTGTAGAGCAAAGGCGTCTCAGAGACTCCCCGATCACTGTAACCTGGAGGTAGGAAGGCATTGGGATTGGTTGACAGGTTGCATGATATCAACAATTATAGATTATTAACAAAATAAACAAAACAAACAAGTCAGCATGTGCTGAAGAGGCTTCTTAAGTTTCTCCAAATCAAATTCAACCAGGCTGCCTTCATTGGACCATGGCCTTGCTTTAGCTTTGTGCTGTGGGGCACACTCATGCGAGAACACAACAGGGCCTTATCTTAACTGTCCCACAAGGTTAGTCAACTAAAAATCGAGAGTTACGTGATGGAGTTGTGTCAAGCATGTACCTGAGCAGTTGAAGTGGACTCTGTCCAGCAGCGTTCGAATGGTCCAACCGCCACCGTCTGCCTCTGCAATGTCCCCTCCTGCCTCCCCTCCGGCTCTCAGGTGACACTCCCCGCCAGCCGGAGGCATGTTGTGGTGTAACGTGATGGAGGCAGCGCCTTCACCGTCCAGTGTGTCATCGGTTACGTGCAGGGTGAAAATGTACGAGTCTCCGTGGCGAAGGACACCCTGACGCAGCACCAGGTTCATACAGTCATTTCCGGTGGTGGTCGAGGAGGAGTCCAGGATCAGAGTCTCGTTCTGCAGCGTCGTGGCGGTCCATCTCTGATAATGAGAGAAAATGTAACTTTTGTGGGCTTCAGATTTGAACGTCACACTGGATTCAACTGCATTTCCATTGTTGCAACTTCGATTATATGCACGCCAGAGACAATGAGTTTGGAAGTTCAGCTAAGCCACATAAACACATCCAGCTGCTAAATCCACTTGAGCACCAAGTGACTCGGATCGTATTTTGTCTGTTCTGATTGTTTTCCACTTTTAGTAAAGGATGTAACTTATTCCCCCGCTCTACTTATACAATGACCTCAGTCTCACACCTACTCACTAATACCTGCAACAGAAAAGTCGAAATATCGGAGGAGGAGGAAGACGCTGGAAATAACGACCTCACTATTGTCTGTGTGTAGTGGTGACCTCATCTCACTGAATCGCGGGACTGTGATAGTCTGTGTGTTCCAATGTGGCTTGTGTGTTTTTACCCCGCGGTGAAAGCCCTGGCAGTTAGTGCAGGTTCCTCGGAGGTAGACATAGGAGTTCTGGCTGACTTCGTAGATGGACTGTGCCCTACAGGACACACACTCCAGGTATACCATGGGAATGTGACCGCTCTGGACGAGCACCTGTCGTCGCACATACACATGCACGCACGCACACAGATAAACACACACCTTTGTGAGCTATACTGGAACGAAACCATCCAATAAATCACATCACAATAATCACTCTGGTCCGCCGTTTCCTGAAAGCCCGCTCTTGAATAAGTGAAATTAAAGAAATTTCAAATATGCTACACGTTATGGCTCGAAAACAATAAGCAGGATTAGTAGGATTTTTTTTGACGATAGACTATCGTCAACACACAGGAATATAGGCTCTAACCATAATCTTCATGATGGTCAAAGTCTACCTGAGTTACTTTAAGTTGTTCCTCAAGAATGGGCTACCGCAGGCCAGGCTGTATTCTTATTGCTAAGGTGCATTTTAACGTGCACGTGCCTCAATTATGCTTGCTTTTTAGAAAGGACCACAGGAAGGACGCACTTATACAAGGTGCACACTCACAGTTTGTGTGGTAGACGCCGGTGACATTCCATCTTTGCTGATAGACAGTTTGAAAGTGTATTCAACGTCTGCCTCTAACTCAGAGCCAGAAATTCCGAGGACAGGACCGCTGGAGCCCAAGCCAAAGTTCAGGCTGGAGCAGTGCTCTGGACCCTTGCAGGAAGAGATTAAGGTGGAAGAGGAGTTCAGTTTTCAGAAAACTCTGACAACTACATACCTGTAATGTTTGTATGTATTAATTAGAAGAACAGATGTATACAGTCAATGATGGCTACTGTATCAGCATGAGAAAGACTCAGTTGAATAACCCTTGAAATGCCTGCCTAATTTGCAATGCAGTACACACACACACACACACACACACACACACACACACACACACACACACACACACACACACACACACACACACACACACACACACACACACACACTCACACACACTCACACACATTCTGGAAACACCCATTCTCCTGGGTCTTATATTGCAGGCTGGACGAAGAAGTGTTGAGAGTGGAAAAACACAAAATAAATTCACACTCGCTACACAAAAACACAAAAGACTGAAATGTGTTCGGAATTGTAAATCCCTCTTCACTTCCTTCAATGCTCAGAACTAATTATTCTTAATTTTTAGAACTTTTCCAGAGCTGTAAATGATCAAACTACAGAACATCTTATAAATTTACTGTTAAATAAACTGTCCTGGGGATATTTTTCTGTAGAACTCCCTAACCATGAGATTAAAGTCAAATATACAGAAGAGTTTTAAAAAGGCAAAAAAAGAATGACCATGTTAATCTTACTTTAGAAAAATAATTACTAGGATAAATATTATTACCTAAGCGTGCAACAGACAATTTTCTAATTTTCTCAAAAGACTATTTAGATAGGTGAATACGGGTGCTGATTTGATGAAGCCCTGTTTAATTTCTCCAAGGAACATTGGGGACATATGAATATAAATGAGGCGATCACAATTGAGCTACTTAATTAAACTGAAGGCTCAAGATAAGACGGTTCCCAGTTTATTTATTGGGCATGAATGAAATTCAATCAGCATGCCATCTCCAACTCTGATAAACAGACAATACGAATGCTGTTTTATGACAACATTTGAGGGTGGACATGCCGATGACCACAATAACTATGGCATTTTATCACAATAATTGAACAAAGATCTCCTAAATGTATGCCCTTTTGCATGCCTAATCTCACCTTTGATGTGCTTTGGCAATCCCAATGGTAGTGGAGTAGTGACTGGCTTTCTGGGTCCATATTGGGATCGTAAGACTGCTCTGCACTGAGCTGGAGGTCCTGGGTCCTCGACCACACCCTGTAGGTGCCACCCTCTATGATGGGCATTAGCCTGTGAGAGAACAGTGGGGGAGATAAAAATCGACATAAAATGGCATGCTTTCTTCATCTTTTCCTCAGATTACAGTTTGGCTATCAGATGTTACTGAATATCAGAGGAAAAGGCAGAAGGTTATATGACTGACTGAGAAGCACATACATTTGGATGCCAAAGGATTCTTTTTAGAAAAAGGAAATATTAAATGTTACATCCGGGTTAGTTGGTGGGGTATCTCCAATCTGTGCATTTCATTCAACAGTGGCAGGTATCCGACATATACAATATCAGATTTTCAGACACATTTGAAATGGGCCGGATACCCATCCGTGTACACCCTTGTTTCCTCTTTACGACGAATATTCTAATTGTTATCTGGTGAGCAAAATCAATCAATAAATAAATTAAAGAACAATTGTGTCACTTGTACAATGCATGTAAATTCAGTCCAAAATGGTCAGTGTCGAAGAGGTCATCTATGGGTAATCTGTAGTTTTGGTTTCCTCTGTGGCGCTCATTATTTGTCAGTGCGGAACATATACTGCTACAAAGCGCAACTGGCCTCTCGCTCTTTCTCTCTCTGTCTCTCGCCCCTGAAAAGGGCAGCACACACAAGGGACTGTTTTTCTTAGTTTCTGTTTTAACCATGTTAATCAAGGATAGGTGAAGGTTTCCACAGTTCTGAAATGTATGTGGAAGTAAAACAAATCCCGTCTGTTTTCAAGACATTGAAAGTGCTTCAGTGGGTTTACAAAAACTTTAATACTTAAAAGCTTGAAACTATGGCCTACTTTAATTTCTGATATACAGTATCGATCTAAATTTTAAATCCTATCAGCAATTTTTGAGTGAATTTTGTACTTACCGGTAAATAGGTTTGTATGAATTGCGATTAAAAATGATTTACTAATACTATACTCTACTTTATACACCCCATATATGACCGACGATCGCTGAAACAAGAAGTGGCCTAAAACATGTTTTCACTGACCTGGCAGCCATAACGCTAAGTTGCAGACACGCTGCTTTCCTCAGTGGCACGCCTTCATATGACAGAGAAAACACCAAAGTGTAGTTGCCCGGAGCCAGCGCCATCTTGGGCAACGACAGTTGCAGCCGTCGCACATCCACTTCCACTGGGAGGGGGATTTCTCTCTCAAAGGATGGCTGAAAGGGTTCAGTCAAGACCCCGGAGGGAAGAAGGTGGTCACTATTATCACAGGACGGTGTTGTGACGACTTGCCACAAGTACTGTGCTCCATATATAATACAGCCTTTCAGGTCCACAGTGGCCTCAACAAAAGTGGGCTGGGATCTCCAGATGGCAAGGCGGGGAGCTTGAATGACTTGTACCTCTGGTTCCTCACACTCCAGTACACTGATGTTTACTTCAACCTGGGCCAAAACCCAGCTCACCAGATTACTACAGTTCACCTGGCAGAGAAAAAAAAACAACCTGGTGAGTACAAATACCGAGCAGATCTGAAACATTCTTAAAAAAGAGCTACGCATATAATCATTGCCCTATCCATTTTAATAGACATACTTGGACCACATAGTTTCCTGGGTTCTTGTAGTCATGGCCCACAGTTGTGGTGTTGGTGTGAACTGGGGAAGAGCCATCATTAAAGTCCCAGAAGCACTCCAGAGCATTAGATCTGGGCGTGACAGAAGCCACCAGAGTGACACTTTTATTGACCAAAGTGTCCTGAGGTGTTGCATATAGAACTGCGGCCATCAGAAGGTTCTGCACAAGGATGTGTTTGGTGATGTTCTGGGCATGCAATGCATTGAAGGCCTTCAGGTAAATGGTCAATGAACCTGCTTCTTCTGGTATGTAGACGAACTGGTTTGTGGGATGAGACAGTGAGAAACATCACAGTTTGTTGTGATGGCAGGATTATCATCATCATGACAATGTCGATGAAACACTTTTTTTTACCTCTTTGCCAATATGTGATGTCTTGTGGAGGTGGTGCAGGTCAAAGGTCCAGAGAAAACTAACAGGTTTACCCGTCATGATGCTGGCTGAAAATAATCTCTTCACTCCAACAGGGATTGCTGCACAGCTTCCTTGGATGGATAATCCACGTACTGGCTCCATCACCTCAACTTGGAGGTGTCGCCTCTTGAAACTTACCTGGGTAAGTACAAAAGTATTATAAGGGACTCTTCTTATATATGGCGATCTTGAAAATGTGCTACTATAAAGTCTGTCACAATCTCTAGACCTCGAACTGGATCAGAAAAAGAGAATAACGAAAGATTTTGGCAATGGCGCTATTTTGTTTTTGATTGAGTTGCTCTTACCTGATTGTGAGCAGTGAGGTTGACCATGTAGGTGTCTACCCTGGTGAATACGTGCACATAGGTTTGGTTGAGTTGCGGAGTAACAGTGGCATCTCCGCTGATGCTCAGGATGAGATCAACATCCGAGCCTGCTGCCATAGAAATGGTGAACTCCACCCTCTCCCCGACCACTGCGATCTTTTTACTTGCCCGCAACTCCAACCCCTGAATCTTGTCCTGAACAAAGAACTCCTTTGAAACCATTTGCTCACTGATATCGTTGGTGGCATTCAGGGTAACAATGGCTGTTTTTGGCTCCTGGAACACCACTGATGTGTTCTGTCCTGTTTCTTTTGTTCCATCAAGCATCCATGTCCATGTCACATTGGTCCCTCTTGCTACTTCCCCGTAGAGTATGACCGGGACCCCTGTTGCTGTGTAACTCTGCTCAGTCACATCAACTGCTGTGAAACCAAGCCCAGAGATGACCTCCTGGACATCGATTCTCTCAGACACCAGCTCGGAGCTAACTTCATTGAAGACCTCCACGGTCACTAGATATAGCCCAGGACTCGGAAACGTGTGAGTATTCCAGGGCTCTTTCCACTGCAGCGTATTTCCATTCACAAACCAGCGATATTGCAAGTCTGAGCCCTCCAAAGCGGAAACGGACAGATTAGTATGAGCATTGACAGCAACGGGGTTGTTGCTGATCTGCAGATACACTCCTCCAGCTGGCTCTAAGAAGTGGACTGTTCTGTTGACGGACAGCTGGCCCAGCAGGTTAGCTGCTCGAAGAAAGATAACACACGGGCCCGGAGTGGAGAAATTGACCTCCACACTCTTGCCACTGATGTTGAATCTTGAGCTCGCGGGATCTAGCTTGCTGATGATGTTCCAAGTAAAAGTCATGTTGGTTCCTTCTTTTAAGCCTGCATGAAGGTGGAGAACACGGTTTGTCGCAAAGCAGCAACCATCCACTCCTGTGTCTCCACCGACTCCCATCTCCTCCTCGGCTAAAATATGGAGCCCCTCTAATTCACGTTGGACAAACAGGAAGATACTAGCTTGGGCCGTCCCTATGTCATTTTCTGCCGTCACGATGATGTTGAAAGTGCCAACGGAGCGGAAGGTGTAGAACATGGTGTGGGTCCCTGGAATAGAGGTGCAGCGGTCGCACAAGATCCAGGAAAAACGGACATCATCTCCCTCCACAAGGTGAGCCTCAAAGTGGACTGAGGCATTCAGAGGAACATTGATTAGGCTAGCATTGACAGTTAACCCACGAATTGGCGAGAGCACAACAACAGGTAGAATACTGTGATTCCTGCTGACCAAGTTGGTTGCTGTCAGCGTGATGTTGTAGTTTCCAGAGAGGTTGTAGGTGTAGGGGACACTGTGCCCCTCGAAGAGTTTCCCATCTCCAAAGTTCCATGTGTGAGTGACATCAGGCGATGAGACAGGGGTTGTGAAAAAATATGGTTCCTTTAGTATGAGGTTATTGTGCTTAGTGCCATTATGTAGAATAAGAATGGGCCCGATGGACATCTGAACCTCAACCAGAACACTAGAATTTCTTGTGGAGATGTTATTGGAGACAGTCACCGTCACGATGTAACGACCTGGATTTTTATAGGTTGTTAGGACATTGTCGGAGCCATGAGTCAGCAGAGGTTGTTCAACTGTACCCAAGTTCCACTGATATCTGTAGGTATACTCTGGCTCGGCTCTGACCTGCAACCGAATCTCTTCTCCGACAGCATAGTGTGTTTTCTCCAGGGTTAGGTTGATGCTGGTTAAGGCTGGCTCTACGCACACCCATTTGAAGAAGTGTGCTTTGGAAGCCTTGTTGATTCCACTCGAAAGATTAAGAGAAAGGTGGTAGTTCCCGCTTGTCTTGTAGGTGTGTGAGACTCTGGGGTTCCCGAGGTGTGTCTCGTTAGGGCTTCCATCTCCAAAGCTCCATTCGTAGAGGCTAGCTGAGACATTGCCAGACACCCACGTATCAAACTTGATCGGGGTCCTTTCTTGGACACATCCGGAAGGCTCTATCTCGATAACTCGGAACACACAGACCTGCACTGTAAGCAGTGTCCAGCCAGAGCTCACAGCATTTGCAGCAGTCACATTCACTGTGTAGTTGCCATCTTGAGCATAGCTGTGTGACACGTGGGGTTCAGATGTAGTGTAACTGCTGCCATCACCCATAGAGAATGTCCATGTGATATTATTACCTGCCGCAAGACGTGCTTTCACTACAGTAGGACTGTGAAGTTCTGAGGGAGAGGAGCTTTCGGCTGTTAACTCCTCTATCTCTTCAAATACGAATACCTCAGCACAGGCCCTGGTGAAGCTGATGGTGTTATTTACGGACACGCACGCATTAAAGGCACCGCTGCGTGTGTATGTGTGTGCCACTCGCCGACCTTGAGACTGAGCAGTATCATCCCCAAAGTTCCACTCGTAGTGAATGCCGTAGGGTGAGGGCAATGGGTGAGCTTCAAAATCTGCTGGTTTGCTAGCGAGGAGAAGTCGTGGCTCTGTTTGTATATCGACCCGAGTGAGGATGCTGTACACACTCATGTTTATGCTCTGACTTTTGTTCTCATAACGATTGGACACTGAGACCAGTGCCGTGTATATTCCTGGAGAGACAAAATAAAAAGAATGGATAAAATATAAATTTGAATATCAATCAAAGGCTTCACGCAGTACGACTTCTGTCCGAAAGATAGACAAAGGGATACCTGGTTGGAAGTAGGTGTACGTAACGTTGTTGGTGAGGAGGACCTGATTGGGGGAGCCTGGGTGAAAAAGGGATGGTGCGTAGGGAGGCTTGAATTCAAATTCCTTATATCCCCCATCACTGAAAGACCATCTGAGACAGGGGAAAAGTGAAACAATTAAAGTTGAAAATTAAGCAGGTAACAGATGAATGTGTGTCATGATGACCATGCATTAACACACACACACACACACACACACACACACACACACACACACACACACACACAGTCAAATGCTGACTGGAAATTGAAAATTGTCTCTGACGAGGCAATGGAGAGTTGGAGGAGTGGAAATTCAATAAGTCTCATTGGACTAAGACTGGTGAGAATGGTGGGAGGCAAAGACAAAGACGAGCCCACAGTGAGGACGGTGGTTATGTGAAGCGGGAGGGAAGTCAATGTGGAAAAAGTGGACGAAACCAGAGAAACTGCAGGGAAAACAGCAGAGTCGAAGGGAAAATTTGAGTCAGCAGCAATGTACTCTAACCACATGGTTATAAATCTAAAGTTGGGAGAAACGGCAGGAAAAAAGAGTAAGCAGGAAGGCGAGTAGTGGAAAATGAGCAGTGGGAAAAAAAAATAAAGAAAATAAATGTGTGTGTGTGTGTGTGTGTGTGTGTGTGTGTGTGTGTGTGTGTGTGTGTGTGTGTGTGTATATATACACACACACACACACTTATTTATGCATTTTCTCTCTATTCATACCGAAAAGTAGCCAACACAGACATGTCCACAAGTACAGAAGCGGTGAGTATCTGAGTGGAGCCTTGAGGGACCACATCTGGAACACCCCGCACGGTGAGGTTGGTCATGGGCTGCAGGTGGTCCACTGTGACATTGAAATGCTCCGTGAGGCTGCTGATATGGTTCATAGCCGTCACCTGGAAGAGATGCAAGTGGTCCAGTTTGAATATGCATCATAACAGTGTAAACAGAAAACAGAATAGGATCTTCTCAGAGCCCAAGTCAGAAATCAGATCTGAATATTGGAGGTATGTGCCAGTGTGACTGATGTCATCGTTTTTGTCATTGCAAGTTGACTTTCATCAATCAAAATGCGGCAATTAATGACACGTGCAAAAAAATCTACCAAACTATACACCCAAGGAAGTACAGGTGAAAGCTCATTTGTACATCAATTAAGAAAATAATGCAGAGGTGACCTGCATTGCCCGGGTTACCTGGGAAACTAGTACCGTACCAATTGAAATGCATGGGGGATAATGGACATAAGCCCAAGGCAAACTAATGTAATTAAATGTTTGTATGTGTCATTTGATGACGTAGTCACACTAACGTCTAGTTCTTAAAATGTAGTTTGGCATCTGTGCATGCGTATAAAGTAGTTTCAGTGGAGTGACCATGCCTCAATACACGTAAAGAGACAATAGACAAAATAAATGGATATGTGCTACAGTCATCAAGGACTCAAGAAATTCTTATGCTGTGAATACGACACAAATATTGACTCATTTGTGACCATTTCAATCAACTCTTGACTTCGAATTAATAAATGACACTAATTAAATCAATATTGAAGGGGAGATATTTTGACGAATATGACGAATTTAGTGTTGTAATGTGGTACCTTGGTGAATGCACTGTTTGTTCGCTCTCTTTGAGTTAATAAATAAGGTGCTCATGTGCAAAGTATATTATTAGCAACATGACTTTTGCACGCCCCTGCATATTCATGCTTCGGCATTCACAAATTCATTTGTACAGTCTTGTTGTCTGAGGCTTCATTGATGCGTGAACGTGCCAAAGAAACTCACTGTGAGCTTGTAGATTGCAGCGTGCTGGTAGATCACATTGAGGACCGTGTTGTAATACGTAAAATAGGGCTTGTCATCAACAGTCCATTTGAATGTGGGATTGGAGCCTTCGAGCACTGACGCGGTGTAACTCTTAACACATGAATAAGCAGAAACATGTAAAATAAATAAATAAATAAAGCAAACGGGCAAAAAAGTGAAAGAAAGAAATGGCCCCATTAATACCAACTAAAAAGCAGAAGTAAAGTGAAAAACTCACCACAACTGACTCCATCAGCACCCTGTGAGCAGGATAGGGCTGGACCACCAGTCCTCTCAGTGGCTCTTCCATGTGAACAATCACAGTCAAGTTGGATTCTGTCATATTATTAAAGGCTTGCAGCTCCACCTGAATGAGACCACCTTGCTCCTCTGACACTAAGCTTAGATCCAGTATTGCATACTGGCTCGGTTCCGTGACCTCTTTCCCTGAATGCGACCTGGGCTGGCACGGTGTGGGGTTGCCGAAAATATTTGAAGGACAGTTTGGCTGAAAGGTAACACTGCGATTCGTTCCTCGTTGAGATGCCCTTGTGGTGTAGCGGGACTGGACATGCAGTAGCACGCGAGTGTCGTTGGACTGCAGATAGAGGCTCCCATTCCAGAGAGGCGGGTGTAAAATGGTTAAGCCCAACTGAGGAACCACATGCAATGCGCATGATGCTGAGGTTCGATATGAGGGTTCAGCAGAGGTCACCTGGAACAAAGTGATCTAAGTCAGCAGTTGTCTCACTTATTGTGCAGCTTATTACAAAAGGGCACTCAAACCAGTGTAATATTCATCTTTTTAGTTTTATCTCACGCTTTTATGAGTCCAAGCAGATACTCGGTGTGTGTGGCCCCAACATGGTCGATATGGGTCAAACGCATGCTGAGATTTGACATACTTTTATGTCTTACCTGCAGTGTGTATTCTCCAGGCTGGGACAGGCCGGCAGACAGCTGTGCTCCCTGCAGCGAGATCTCACTGTGTCCCACATAGAGCACTCTGATGGGGCACACCGATTCCTCCAGCCAGTTTCCCTCGCCAGCCTTCAGCGGCGATTCCAAGTCAAGATGGGGCCGTGGGCCAACACTGTGGCCAGCTGAACTGTCTTCTGAGTCTCTGCTGGTGTTCATCAAGAGCCACTCGGAGTGGTTGAGGACTAAAACAGGCTGTCGCCACAGTGATGTTGGAGAGGACTGGCACTGAAGAAGGGAGGCTGGGCCAGCATTGTGTTGAAGGCCAATGACATCACCAGCGGAAACCAAGAGGTCTTCTAACTGCTCTTGTACCTGAGCAAAGCGGAGTTTAAGAGAGTGAACAGAAGATACACATCAGGGTTGAACATATAATCGTCATATTTTAACTAATTACAGCTTTCCAACCTTTATTGAGCCAATAAGTCATAAATTATTTTCGAACAAATGAAGTGAAATTGGATAATTTCTCATGACAGCCCTGATGGTCTCTCATGGCACACTGGAGTGTCATTGCATCCTGGTTGGGAATTGGTGGTCTAAATTACAGCAGTATCTGGAGACTTTTGAAATGCAAATGGTTCCGATTTAAAATTTAAAGTTATGTTTGTGTGTGCATGTGTGTGTGTTTGTACTTTCACAAGAGAATCAATGATGATGATGATGATGATATATATATATATATATATATATATATATATATATATATATATATCATCATCATCATTATATATATATATATATATATATATATATATATATATATATATATATATATATATATATATATATATATATATATATATATATATATATATATATATATATAAAAGTATTCAAAATGTGGGCGGACTTTCACAATTTCATTTTGATGTGTTCTGTAATTTCATTGGACAGATGCGACAAGAATGAGTAATTCTATTGACGGCTTGACGCTCATCAGTAAAAATCCACAAATAAACTGCATCACACTAAAAGCCGCAGGGTTCAAAGTCAAGGAAAAAAGTAACGGCCTAAAGTCCGGAAAATACAGTACTTTGTAGTTGCAATAGTTCACATTCATTCAAAAACACAACAAATAAATCAGAGGTTGAAAAGTGTCCTGAAAGGACCGTGTTTGAGTTCTGAGGGTCTGCTTTATTAAAAAAGCTCAGTTCAACTCAACTTGATTCTTTGCGGTGGAATGGCAAACAGCTGCAATTCCTTAGCTGTTTATCCAATCTGCCCGTAAACAATGTTGAAAATGTGAAAGTCATTAACTATTTCCATTTGAAATATTTCGCATTCAAAGGCAATCAGTGAAAATGTTGACTCTGAAGAAATAACGCTCTCTCTCACCAGAACATTTGCAGCTGGTCCTGCAGGCAGTGTGAAGGCCACCTCATCCTGTAGGGTATATCGAGGCCTCAGAGCACCAGGTGGAAGGTGGTGACCTTGGGTGCAATTAGGACAGGAAGATGGTTGACAAGGATTAGAGAGGTCCAGGCATTGGTGCTGGAATGGACACCACTGTTGTAGTCGAGGGCAAGAGGGTGGGTCGGCGTCCCTGGAGGCATCTGGAACGCACATCGCCACTGGTGCGCAAATTGGACCATGACAACCTAAAGCAGAACATCATTTCGTTTAGATCACTCCACGTTGTTATTACAAAACATGCACTCACTGGACTCTTTATGAGTTAGGTCACATTAAGTGAGGTACATTATCAGATCAATCATAAAATCCTGCCCTCATAAAGATTGATTGACACTGTCAGAGAGGTTATTAATTTAACATTAAACTTTGAGGCAGCCCGGTGGTCCAGTGGTTAGCGCGTTGACCTCACAGTGCAGAGGTACCGGGCCCAATTCCAGCTCCGGCCTCCCTGTGTGGAGTTTGCATGTTCTCCCCGGGCCTGCGTGGGTTTTCTCCGGGTACTCCAGTTTCCTCCCACATTCCAAAAACATGCATGGCAGGCTGATTGAACACTCCAAATTGTCCCTCGATGTAAGTGTGAGTGCGGATGGTTGTTCGTCTCTGTGTGCCCTGCGATTGGTTGGCAACCAGTTCAGGGTGTCCCCTGACTACTGCCCGAAGACGGCTGGGATAAGCTCCAGCACCCCCCGCGACCCTTGTGAGGATAAGCAAAATGGATGGACGGATGGATAAACTTAGAATTGTTATATTGTAGGATTATAATACATACCCACAAAAGATGCAAATTAGCTAAATATATCAAATCCGACAGATAATTTCCAAAAAAATTGTTTTACCCCTCCACACACCTCAACATAATGAAACTATTACAACCCATTTTACACCCAACGTCATCATATTTGAATGCAAGTATAAACCATAAACTGTGCTTATAATTATTACAGTGTCTGTATAAGATACAATGTACATGCATGCACCTTTCGGAGGTGGCGCCTGGTCGGGTGGTACGTGACATGTACGGATTTGTGTATAAGTGTCTCGGCACGATTTCTGGCAAGCTCGTGTGTGAATGTGCTCATTGTCTTTGTGTTTATTTTCCCGGTGTTAAGAACTGACTGAAATCCTCCTTGGCCCACATGCGAGGGCATTACCGTAAGCAAAGAAGCTGTTAAAAACAAATAAATAAATATCGAATAAAGCGGGGCATGGGCGATGAACCAAGATATTGTGGGGAAGACTGTGTTTCTAATATTACGGTTACCTTTTCGCTATGTGGGAGGGGCATAATAATTTACATGTCGTGCACCTTCTTGATCATCACATCTTTGATCTTCTTTCAGCACAGCTGTGCCGTCATCGCGACGCACGAGAAAAAGGACAGGAGACATTCAAGCTTGAAAGTTCAGCTCATTCAAAGCGTTACTTCCCGATGGCCTCCATCACAACTTCAGACAGCTTTGGCCAACGTGCGCTTGGTCTTGTCTAGGTGTGAGCGCAGGTGTGTTTCTTAGTGCCAGCTGATGCACAGCAAGAAATGTTCTGCTGCTTTTTACGGGTCAATTGTAGGTGAAACTCACCGGGTAGGAGCAGGTGCAGGCCGGGATGATAACAGTGAGGTCGGTAGATCTGGAATCGGATGTGGGTGTGTGAGCCACGCTGATGTACGACAAACTCAAGGGAGGACAGACGACCCGAATAAACAAAGCTCAGTGTCGGGAACAGCAAGAACTGAAGGAGAGACACACCAAAGTAGAAAGTTGTCAGAAAGAAGACTCTGATTTGAGAGATAAAATTGGGTTACAACGAGATGATATTTCTCCTTGCCTCTATGCTGGTGCTGGATGTTTGTGCAGTCGAGAGGGAAGCAACATGTGCTGGAAGCAATGAGTTATGGGAGGGAAACACTGGCAGCCCAATCATGTGGATCCCTGTATCTGGAACTTGTACTTTTAGAGGGGAAAAACAACAACAAATAAATGAATTAAATATGATGATAAATCAAGCAAGAAAATTAAGAAACTAATTACAGTTTCAGAAGTCTCCCGGAGTGTTGCCCTAGCAGCCTTTAAAGCTTTGGTTGTCCCCAGAGCTTTAAATTTGCCCTAACAAACACGAAATATTTATCTCAATCTAATTATATCTGTAGTTCATTTTGCATCGGGTTGTTGCACATTAAGTCCTTAATTACTAAAGAATAGTTGTTTTCTAGTTTGTGGGGAACTTGGTAAATGAATGATTTATCAAACCCTCCCAAGCCCCACAAAACGTCAGAAATCTGGCAAAGGGGAAGAAGAAGCGATCATTTTGGCCTTTCTAACTGTGTACACACACACACACACACACACACACACACACACAAAAAAACCACTTTCGGGTTTATGTGATGTATGTTCTATTTTGATGCCCGGGACTGATGATGTTCTATGTATTTAAACACGTGACCATGTTTTCCTTTTTTCTAACAGTTTAAAAAATTAAATAAAAAGTTTAATAACAAAAAAACAACACTTTCGGCCATTATTCCAGTGGGTAATTCTAACTTATTTTATGTTGCGGTGCACCGGACATATGAAAACATACCTTGAGGTCTATACTGACAAACAAATGCCCGCTTGGTGTTGCACGGGTGCAAACTGGTCTGAGCACGCTGATCAAGGGAGACACAAAAGTTGCCGCGGGAGATCGGAGAACGAGGTGGCAGGCCTTCCTCTCCATTCTGGGCCTCGGAGCCGTTGACCCAGCGCAGCTTGCCCGGGGAAGTGACGTCGCTCAATCCGAGCCACACTCCTCGTTCCTTGGTGAGGCTAAAGACAGGTTACATCATGATGAGCGCATCAAATGTTCAGTTCTCAGCATTGCGGTCACTCAAGTTAATAAGTTGACAAACTCAATGAAAAAATATATATATATAATAAAATATATATAACTCAAAACATCCATGAATGACTGTCAATTGTAATAGCTCTCGACAAGATTTTCAGACAGAGACAAGGTTGATAGATTCGAGAGAAATTGCAATCACCAAATTGTGCCAATCAATACAGAAAGGGCTGAGGACAGTGCTTGACAGTTTGCTTTGATTGG
>CAAKHF010006848.1:0-14581 GCA_901007745.1 Hippocampus kuda
TTAGTTCTTGGCACTTCTAATAATGCCTGGTCCACAGACCTGAGGCGCCGGGCAGGTGTGTAGGGGCGGATGAGCTCAGAGAGGTAAGGTGGTGCGAGATTATTTAGAGATTTGAAAACAAATAAGAGGATCTTGAACATAACTCGAAAATGTATGGGGAGCCAGTGAAGGGATGCCAGAGTAGGAGTTATGTGCTCCCTCTTACGAGTACCAGTCAAGAGGCGAGCAGCGGCATTCTGGACCAGCTGAAGGCGCTTAATGGAGGACTGGTTGACTCCAAAGTAAAGGGCATTGCAGTAATCAAGCCGGGATGTGACAAAGGCATGAATTACTGTCTCAAAGTGTTCATGAGAGGAGAGGTTTTATTTTGGCCAGCTGTCTGAGGTGAAAGAAGCTGGATTTAACAACAGCACCAATTTGCCGATCAAGTTTGAAATCACTGTCCAGTTTAAGGCCCAAGTTTGAGACTGTTGACTTAAGATAAGGAGACAGGGGGCCCAAGTCTACAGGATGGGATGTACAAGGGCCACTGGGACCAAATAGTATCACCTCTGTCTTCTTTTCATTGAATTTCAAGAAATTTTGTGCCATCCAGGTTTTGATTTCTTCCAGGCAGGACAGGAGGGGTCCTAATGAGAAGGACATTAATTAATCCATTAATTAATTTAAATTGAAGAACTCAATGTGGGATAACATCTGAGGATTTTCAAAGAGTAAGTCAACCAAGCCTGTTTTTGTCACTTCTGTCCAAAGGAATGCGGCAACATTTGGCGCAGAAAACGTTGAAAAGGTGCTCACTTGCAATTTATATCTGCCACTTTCCTCTCAATGGCAGAACACCCAAAGACAAGCAACCATTCACACTCACAGGCTGCGTCGTCCGAAGGCCACTTTTTCAGATGTGGCCGACAGAGGACTCGGCCTATGAATGTTGTCAATGCCACAGTCACACCTTGGGACAATTTAGAGTGTAACTGATCATGCATGATTTTGGAATGTGGGAGGAAAACGGAGTACCCAGAGAAAACATAAGCAGGCATGGAGAAAACATGCAAGCTCCAAACAGGCTGGCCGGAACTCGACTGAACTGGCAATATGAGACAAACGTGCTAACTAGTCGACCATGGAAAAAGTAATTCTGATTATTATATTTCTAAGATCATTTATTATGAAGATTATTTACTTACATTTTTCTTCTTGATGGTATTATTGTACTAAGGGTGCATCCACACCTGGCTTTTCTTACAAATATTCTCATTCCATTATTAACTGCATACCAATGTATATCTGGATTGATACATTTGTATTTTTTAAAGCATTCTTTAATGATATTTGTGTTAGAAAACCTCTAATTAATGATGTAGTGCTAAGAACATTCTAGCTTTTGCAGGAAGCTGGCCTGAACATAATTCGACGCAACGTGTTTAAGAAAGCTGGATGCAGTAATGCAACAGAGCTAACTTGTGGTGAATGTAATTAAAACAGGAGGAAACATCAAAGTCTTGCCTATCCTCTTGTCGGTGCCATGCAGTCTGACCTTTCAAGACATTGATTAAAATTCCAAACGATACCCCATGACAATGATTTGTTTTATTCCCTGGGAGATTTTCCAGTGCAGTCAAAGAACTTTAACTGATAAATCATCAATAGACCATTGTAATAAAATGCAAATCTTAACATTAAATACCAAATAACAATTCTAAAATCAGTAGAATATGACAGTGGTGATTGATTTAATTTTAGGAAACCTGGTGGGGAAAGCAGTAGCATGGCAGATGATCAAATAGGGATGGCGGTGATACAGTCATGAATAATAAATCCACCAAACACTGAAAGATGACGTCAAATGATGAGGAATTAATTCCATCCCTCTGGTCTCCAAGCAAGTACATTCGAATGTGCACAATTTACATGTGATCTTGGCTCAACAGATGATGAAAAACTGCCTCCAAAACATCCCCGTGGGACACTGAAAAGCTTTTATTTAATTGGAAAAAAAGGGGGGTTATCAGCAGAGGAACTATTCTTGTTTTCTTAACGTGCCAACAAAAACAATAAAAGTCCTGGGAAAGTCGGATAAAAAAAAAACTTTTTTCCCTTTCATTCTCAACTAAAGTACACTAGGAACAATTTAAATTTAGAAAATATACAACTTCAATTCATTTTCGAATAAACAGAACACTAAGAACAGAGCTAATGGTCATATTAGTCACCTGCACAGGGTTTAGAAAAATCTTCTTTCACTAACAGTAGTACTGCTTGCCCAGCATGGCGTCGGTCTATTGTTGTTACCTGAAATGACCCAAAGTGATCACATGATCATCATCAGAACCGATCGGAGACGGCGGGAAAAGCAGAGCAGGAATCAGGAAGGCATGTAGCCGACAGCGGGGTTTGAGAGGAAGGGTGTCAGACGGGGAAAATAACACACACAAATGAAATGAACACCACAGGTTAATTTTTAAGTATTTTTTATTGATTTTAGAAACTTTCCCTGAAAAGTAAGGAAAATTGAGAACACAATTTAACAACTTCTTTTTTATGGATTTTTATGAACCCTGGGTTCCACATAGTGGAAACTCAACTTTACATTTTTTGTGCAAACACAAGAGCTTCATCTGCCACCGCCTGCCAGAGAATACAGTATACCGCACTGCCTTCAAATGGACTTGGTGCATTTTGCAAACACCCAGTGATGATCTAAAAGCAACCTCTAAAATAATAACCTCAAATCAGTCCTCTGCAGTGATAGATAACGTCAAGAGTTCAAACGCAATTGAAAGGAATAGGAAGGAGTCTGAGCTAGGTCGAGAAGTTACGACAAGATGTATTTGGGCTCGCCTCGACACTCATCTTGGGCTCTGGTATCACTCTTCTTGAGAGAGGTTAGACTCTCTTCCACTCTGGACTTTCCCCCAGTGAGAGGTGCTGAGATATGGGCATACACATGGTCCCATAGTTCAGTGCTTGAGTTCACCCGGTTGACAAGAGGAGAGCCTCCGCCCAAAGGCAGAGGGGCTGCTTCCTCACTGCTCTTCGCACCAAACAGCAGCTCAGTGGGAGTCCTTAGAGACAGTGCTCTGAAGTACTCCCGTTGGGGAGTCCCTCATTCTGCTGGGGGACTTCACTCCTCCCGTTGGCAATCATAGACCTTCAAGGTGGGAGTAAAGAGTTCCACCTACAAAGCTTCAACAATTAGAGTCTGCAGTTCCCCGATGCTTTTTTTAAGTGGTGTTTCAAGGAAAGGCGATGTAACCATGTGATCAACGTGCCCGTCTTAGTCTATTTGGAACGCACTGTGAGCATCAAATTCAAAATGAGTGAATATTAAAAAAAAAGGAAAAAAAAGGCCTTAAATAGGGGATTTCTATGTTGTGGCTTTTCACTTAACGCGAGAGTTCTGTACCATAAGCCCACCATGGAGGAGAGGGTTACAGAACTGTTTCCCAGAGACATTATGACAACAGAAAGAAAATAAGATGAGATTAGTTTCATACGATAACTTCATCAGAACATGGAAGAGGAGTATCCTCTTAATGAATAACTGTCAAAGTCAAGGCCCGAGGGCCAGATCTGGCCTGCCACATCAATTTATGTGGCCCACGAAATCAAATCAAACACGGCAACTTCCATGATGCTTGCTAAAATATGTACCAACATTTCAAATTCTCATATGTAATAAATAAGAGAGACATTGTAAGCATTTTTTGTTGCCAAACACCTCATTAGAGTGACTTAAACAATAGTTGAATAAACTGTTGTTCTTGACTTCTTTTTATGATTTCAGTCAAAATGGCCCTCCAAGGGAAATGGTAACAAAAATGTGGTCCGCGACGAAAATGGGTTAGACACCCCTGTCTTAATGTAACACACAAGTAACCGAATGCTCAGGGAGCAGTGGACTGTGGTTGGTTTAATGTGCCCTTGGCTTCATCCACAGCATGACACGCTCTCAGGGAGCTGTGGGACTCACAGGAAAAAAAAAACAAAAAACAACTGTCAAGTGCAGGCTCTTATTGCCACTGAAAGGGACTAATTATACATGACAGCAATTATCAATAGAGGCATGCTGTTGCAATCTAATTAGTCATTATGTGGCACCAATGCCTCTGACACCCCGAAAAGCACCTCAAGAAATGGATTTTATGTATAGTGGATGCAAATATCTTAAAAGGCAGAGGAAGTAGCTCATGGAAACAGTTCCACTATGAACCAAAAGTATGGAAATTGAGAGTGGGTGGTTGTGAGATGCAAAAAAATTGTGACATCATGTTCCACCCCTGAAACTTGGGAGTCATAAATAAAGAAATACAGTTAACATATTTTCTTTAAATATATGCAGTGACGAGTGATGATTTCTCGACCTGGGGCTTCTGTGGCTTTTTAAATGACCTAAGATTCCTCTTAACACGTGATCATGTAAAATAACAAAATAAAAAATACTAACTGTGTGTAATGAAAGGGGTTGACAGACTGTACTAAAAATAACGATTCACAGTCTTTATCAATATAAAATCATCAAATAAAATAAATCACACTCAACAGAGAACTTCATGCAAACACAGTAAAGATATTTCCTTTGCTGATTCATGATCTTTCTAAGATAACTGTGCCGCCTATAGATGCTAACCCTAAAAGTGCTCAGAACAATCTGTTTCTGGGTTGAAACACGGCAGCCAGCAGAAGTGCCTCAATATATCTGAGTTAGGATTGACATTTCGGAAACAGAACCAAACTAAAAATTCCCCTTAATCCCTCTTGATTACACATGTGACATGCAGATGCCCTTAGAATATTGTTTAACCGTAATGTACTTTCAAATAAGTAAAAAAAAAAAAAAAAAAGGAAAATGTAAAAAGTTATAACCACTGAAATGAATGAGATCCTGTCAGAAAAAGGTCCGACCTCCTCTTAAACCAACTTTTCAACTTTTTCTAGGGAGCGCTTTGAAAAAAACACCACTGAACATAAATAAAGATCAACAAAACACAATAATAATAATAACTACAGCTGCGAGCAAGGGCCCACGTTGGTGTACTGGCACATAAGATAATAACCCTCTTAAATATAAATGTATTTGCCAGGCCTGATGTGCAGCATTCGCTGCTCGGGCCCTAATAATAATAGGAATAGTAATAATAATAATAATAGTTGCTCGATTTTGTATGAAGTTTTGAGTATTGAATGGTCGATGAGTGAAATCTCCACAAACCACTGCAGTGGCACTGCCGTTCTGAAATTGTAATCTCGCATTCACAACACGCATGACGTCCAAATGACTGTTTTCCTTCAGCTGTTAATGAGTCATCTCAATTCGTCATAACGATCAATGGAAAGAACTGCTCACATTACCCGTCCTGTTTTGATTAGATTAGAGTCCATATTTAATTCATCTTTATTGCTATTGTTTATGTCACAAGTACAAAGCAACAAAGTCCTCTCTCGAAGGTGACTTCACTTTCCCGCCAGCTCTCGTCTCTCTCCAAATTCCTTCCAGATTTCATTCTTCACTGAGGTGACACCGGCCGGCTTCATGTTGGAGGGAATCCGGTCGTCCCTTGCGGTTGAAGGTCCTGCAAAGTAGTTCAAGACCACTGTCACAGCCCCTTCAATCCTGCCTTGTGAGCTGTGATTGACCAGTCCGCAATATGGTGGTGTCTGTTATTTTTCTTTTCTTAAATACATATCCTAAATAGGCCATGTAACATAACTAGTAACACCATTGACTGGGATTTGCAAAGTAAGTATCAATTTGAAAAAGTTGCATGACTAAAAACCATCACGTCCAAAATGTTGGTAAAGACTGGTTAAAAAAAAAAGTTGATACACAATGGAGTTGTTCTGTAATACCCTACTTATATAGAATGTTCATGCTTAGTAATAGAGGGTAATACATGACTAGGTTTGGGTCATCTTTTGAAGCGAGGTTGAATATGAAATGAGTGTTGCAAATGGTGTGTCGTTCCTCCACGTTCGGATTAAACCCAGAGCAATTTACAAAGAGAGATCTGGGAGACTTTCAGATTGAGCTCAGCTGGAGACGGCTGACTCTTCTGAGGCGGTGAACTCATCCAAAGGAGACAGGCAAGACAGTATAGTCCTTGTGTAGTTCATTGCCGTCTCTGATCACCGGGGAGTCATTCAAGAGCGAGAGAGTACACTCGTCTACTGCCCATACTCATCACCTTTGATGTGATTTGGGAGAATAGTGCAGAAAGTGTACCTCAGTGGACTGTAAGAATGACACTGCAATACTGAAAGTAATGTCTTACCAATCAGGGCGAGGCCAGCTTGTTATGTACCGGTAAGGGGGTCATTGCCATCATTTCAGAAGCGGGGTTGGCACATTCCGAATTGGATGTCTTTCGTGAGCAAATTATCATCCTCTTGCATTCAGTTGCTCAAAGAATTAAATAACCAGTCAAACATGGGTTGCGGTTAAACACAGTGATGGTAAACCACACAGCCGGCAAGCAGGCAAGACACTTCAGGCAACAATCTTTTTCTTCGTTGTAGCTGGTGTTGGCAATGTTTTTTTGTCTACGCACATTTTCTACAAGAACTATTTAAAAGTTTAGTTCACAAATTTTAGAATGAACGGGGTTCAGCTTATAGTTCAGAATTCAAAATTTTGAAGTTTACCGTTCCCAAAATAAATTTGAAGGCAGTACTTTTTTGTTTTGTTTTTAAAGTATGTTCGAGTGAGCCATTACTCACATCAACCCGGCTGTATCCCCCACACTAAGCAGACAGGGAAAGTTGGGAAAGTACAGATACTCAGCAGAGTGAGCACGCAAACTGGAGCAAGCGAGAGACAAAAGTGCAAAAGTGTTTTGCTATATAATGAGAGACAAATGCAGCTAAGGTGAAAAGAGTTACCGGTAACTTAAAAAAAAAAAGGAGTATAATTTAAAGTGAACATTTTAGGGCAGAGTAGGGACTTGGCAAAGTTTCTTGTCTTGCAAGATCCACAAACAACCTGCAGCGACATACGCGTGCTGTTCACCAAAAAAGGAGAAAAGTTAAGCAAGGGAACAATGCTGAACATGTTGTCTCCTGCAACTCTTGCTGCTTCAACAATAACACACAAATGTAATATATCTTCTCTGCTGCAGGTGACGAGTGAGATTCTAGGTCAACTCATCAGCTCAGCTTTTATCGCTTCTGATTGGTTCAGGTCGATGTCCACCGAAGCTTGATTTACGATGGAGGACAATATCAGACCATGATCAAAAATTCACTTTCAAGGCGCAATTCTGGAGAAAAGTTGGACTGTTCACATGATGCGAGTTTGGCCAACACTGCTTTGCTGAGTCACTTCTTAGAATCCGGAATTTGGAGGGGCCACTTTCAGAGTACCGTAGTTATGTATTAGGGGACAAGTTAGTAATTACAAATAGCTGGGAGGCTCTGTAAGAGCATCTGTGGTGAGTACGATGACATTTATTTATCGAAAAATTTTATATTGATAAAAATACTATATTGTATTGTAATGTAAAGTTTGGGAGTTGTTCAGGTGATGTACTGGAAGATAAAGGGAACTGTGATTTTGAAATAGCTTCAAATATGTGAAATGCTCTTCTTTAATGCCGCACATTTACCTCTTTGGCATGTGGATATTAATCGGATTTGTTTGTGACGCATGCGAGTGAGCGTGCTTGGAAGGGACAATGCAGACATCATCCATGAATTTGCAACGTTGTTTTTAGTAGCAGTTTAGTGTCTGCAGGGTGAACATTGCCATGTTATGTAGCAATTTTTTGTACATTATTTGGTGATGTCGATATTACGAGGTGGGTTATGTCACTAAATACCCACTGTAGGCCCTGGTCCAAAACTCGCCCATCACTGGCATTTGCACTTTCCATGAAGTATTTTGCAAAGAGCAAAAACTAAGTATGCTGAGCTTCTATAAGGCAGATTTTTGCTTGGGCTCACAAAAACGTGTAGCGTTATATGTAAGAAAGCAAATCATCAAATGTTTTGGTTTGTATGAGAAATATATTTTCCACATATCCTAAACAACTGGAGGATGCCTGGTGGTATTTTATTTATTTATTTATTTATTTGCATGCTGCTGTATATTTGTGAGGCACAGCACACAGAGAAGCAGAGCATACTCATACAAGAATGTAAGAGGAGATGAAGAGATGAAGTGAGCGGTGTGGGGGACAAATGGTGCTTCATCCCTTCGTTGAGTCTCGAGGACAGACTCAAGGGCAGCTTGACAGAAGTCAGGATGCAGACGAGACTCGCTGCAATTTTATTATGCCTGTAAATCCTTAGTGATGACCTCCTCCTACAAGACCCCAAAAACAACAACAAAGGAAATGCATAAAGTACACAAACTATGTTGGAAAATTGTGAGTGTCTGTTTCTATAACAAACAGTGTGACACACTTACTGGAAGGTGGTGAGCAGATAAGATGGTCTGGGGCTCGTTAAGGAAAACAGTAAGCACCAAGAATGCACATGATGTAATTTTGTTAAGTGGCATGCCCGTTCATTATCAGGAAACCTCAAGACACTTGTGCTAAGCAAGTATTAAATTAATATTGGGTGGTCACGATTATGGCTAATGAGGTGCCCAATAATAAAGTCAACAAATATTTGCAGCTGACAAATTTCTGCATCATGTGAAATTTTAAGTGGATGCTGAGATGCTCTTGCTGATCTGAAATATAACATGAATAACTGAAATGCGCATTTGATTTAGCATTCACATCTGCAGGCATCCTGGGCATCCAAACGATGTTGGAAAATGAAAATTGAAAACGTCCTCCCTAGCCCCAACCCTGATGATTGTATTTGCATCGGGACAGAGGTTTGTTAGCAAGTCAGTGTCAGACACGTGTGCAGAAGGTGTTTATGTTTTGGTCTTGTTTTGATTCAGTGGCAGTGAACTGGTACTATGTTTATCAAGTTTAGTAAGGCAGGTGTCATCATGCTTTGATGGTCAACGTCAATAGATCCCCTCCATGAGTCATCAAGTTACCGTGGTGGAGGGGTTTGCATGTCGCAAACCCAGTGATCATAGAGTTAAGTTGTCAAGGGCTTTATGCCACTGGCACGGGCACCCATGGCAAACTTGACAGAGCACGGCTCATCGACCACTAACGATATCATTTGGACCTTGTTGTCTCTTGCCTGGATGCGGGTCACCAGGTCCCCTCTCTGGAGCCGGCTTTAAGTGGGGCTCCCTGGCGAGCGCCTGGTGGCCGGGCCTTTACCCATGGGGACAGGCTGGGCATCGCCTGAAAAGACTGTTAAAAGATGTGAGTCCCTCTGCTCATGGGCTCACCACCTGTGGATGGGGCCAAAGGGGTCGGATGCCCTGTGAGCTGGGCAGCGGCAAAAGGCAGGGATCTTGGTGGTCCGATCCCTGGTTGCAGAAAGTAGCTCTCCGGACATGCAATGCCACCTTTCTGGCAGGGAAGGAGCCTCGGCTGGTGTACAAGGCGGAGATGTTCCGACTGGACTCGATTTCTCTCACAGCTTGGGCACCAGTCCTCTTGAGAGGGGTTGGTCACTCTTCCAGTCTGGAGTTGCTCACGGTGAGAGGCACAAAGCAGGTGTGGGCATACTTATCCTCCTCGGCTTAGCGCCTGTACGTTGGGGTTCACCCCAGTGGATGAGAGAATAGCCTCCTGCCGCCTTCGGGCGGGGGTACGGGTCCTGACTGTTGTTTGTGCCTATGCACCAAACAGCAGTTCAGAGTACCCATCCTTTTTGGGGTCCTTGGAAGCTGTGCTGGAGAGCGCTGCGCCTGGGGACTTCATTGTTCTGCTAGGAGACTTCAATGCTCATGTGGGCAATGACGGTGAGGCCTGATTGGGAGGGAGTTTGGTCATCTTACATATGTGGCCGGCACACATCCCAGGTTTGGATACACACTTACTGAACAATCAAGGTTAGTGATAATACGGACTTTTTGCCTTGGACTTGGACTTTTTGCACCATTACAATCCTGAACGACGGAGAGTCATCATTTATTCCGCACCATGAAACATACGTTAATGCTCCGTCGTACACATGACACTTTAATGTATTTGCTTTGCAGACCTACAAAATGTGGTCATTTTGTCTGGGGATGTGAGGGAGTGCACAGTATGCCCCTGTGATGTGTCCCAAACGTTTGTGCTTAAAGTAAAGCCAGAAACTTTGGGTTATAGTGGGGTATTGGTTCAGTTCAGTGTCTTGTCTACCTGGCCAGCACAACAACTACTTTTAGTATCTGGTTCAGAGGTATCTCACAGGACCTGCGGCTTTGAAAAAAAAAAAAAAGAGAGAAGACAGGTACTTACATGCTATGAAAGCAAATGCATTTTTTATCTGTTACTTTAGTTATGCTCTTCTTAATGACTGTCCATTCTGTGATTTGCTTACCAAAGTTTTCGCTAGTTTTATCAAGTATAGGACACGAAAAAAAGATCACTTTTGGTTCTGTTTTCTCTTGCTCAAAGTATATTTGTGCAGCCACATTTAGGAAGGCAGAAAGATTTAAGTGCCAGCTGCAAATTTTTTTAATTAGGGAAGCCAAATCGGCTATTTATATCAGTTGAAGAGACAAATTGCCCTCTGGCCTTAAAAATGACTGCTTTTGGCATTGTGGAGGTGCTACTTGACAGTAAGGTTAAAACTGGAGTTTTGCTGAGACAAGACTGCAGGTAACCCAAGTATTTTTTTGGAGATGTGGGATGATGAGGAAATTTTATGCAGTTTGTCCCAAAACAAAGGGCAAAAGTTCATTGCTATTCTTGGCTGAGTTTGGATGATTTGTAGGTAATCTTAAAACAATGTCTTCTTGTCACTTTCTTTTGTAAACTACTGTTTTTCTAAGAATCTGGATTTCTTCTTCTTCCTCTCCTGCTTATTATTATTATTATTTTTAATTATTATTATTATTATTATTGGTGGCCCGGTGGTCAACTGGTTAGCACGTCGACCTCACAGTCTAGAGGTACCAGGTTCGATTCCAGCTCCACCCTTCCTGTGTGGAGTTTGCATGTTCTCCCAGTGCCTGCGTGGGTTTTCTCCGGGTACTCCAGTTTCCTCCCACATTCCAAAAACATGCATGGCAGACTGATTGAACACTCTAAATTGTCCCTAGGTGTGAGTGTGAGCGCGGCTGGTTGTTCATCTTTGTGTGCCCTGCGATTGGCTGGTAACCAATTCAGGTTTTCATTTCTGAAATCTTTCCCAGTTATCCTAAGGTGCTTATCAGAACAAAGCATATGTTGAACCAACCTTTCCTCTAATGCACTGGATGTGACTGGCGGGTTGGTTGGTGACTCTTTGCTAATTGATAGGTAATTCCCTTTAATAATCAAGTGACCCCGACAATTGGAATGAATTGGGAGCCATAATAATTGATTACTTTTGCCGAACAGTCTCCCTAGTGGATTCAGTCTGGACAACATTTCTGACTCATTTATCATAAAGCTCTTTCACAAGATGCTGACTTATGCAGGTTCCATGCTTTGCATTTGAATCGAAAAATAATGTTGTCAGGAATTTCTCCCTGAACTGGTTACCAGCCAATTGCGGCGCATAAACAGACAAACAACATTCAAAATTCCGTACGGGGAATGAATTTGAACCGTCAAACCTCTGCACGGTGAGGTGGATGTGCCAATCAGTCATCCACTGTGCTGCCAGTTTTCATTTTAGAAAAAAAATCCAAACGTGAAAATGCATAGGGAAAATGTTTTGTTACTGTTCTATTGTTTTTGGTGGAAAAAAGTATTTTGTATTTACCAATAAACTGTCCCAATTATGTCTTCAGTTTTAACTGTTTTATCATGAAAATTTAAAAAAAAAAAAAAAAAGTAACGTTACATAAACACTTAAAATGAATGGAGATTTATCAGTCCAGTGATGCATCCATCGAACCAGTCTCTGTACCACTTACCCTCAGTATGGTTGCAGGCGTGCTGGAGCCTGTCCCAGCTGTCTAAATCTTGTGCCTGAAATTTGACGAGTCAGAGAAGAGAGTGGTTGCATCTGGTTTGTTGTGACATATTTTGATTTACTTGGAACTTTCTTTGTTAAAATCACCCAAACCAATAAACACAGCACATTTACCAACCCCTGTTTCATTTCCAAAGCTGCTGTGTTTTCATAGACCAGCAATGATTACTCTGCTCCACAATGCCCTTCAGCCATACTGGAATTTAAATTCTTATACACAGTCAAATGAAGATAAGATAAGATATCCTTTATTTGTCCCACACTGGGGAAAATAAGTCCAATGAAATCCACTTGCGGGTTGAATTTGGACTTCATTGGCACTCATCACTGTCGAATTTCAACAACAATTCAGGATTTAAAAAAGTAAATCATATACGACAACATAATCTTGACAAGTGTCGTATGAACATGTAAACATGTTAATACATCTTCAAACATGGATAACCATGGCTGTCAGCTAAAGCCAGGCATTTGAAGACCATTGTGATATTTTGCATTTTTCGAAATGAAAAAGCTGTTAGTTTATCCGGTTACAAAATAATGAAATGTGAATACGTTTATGCATATTCCATGTACACTAAAACACAACATTCTGCATTTGCTCATGTCGCAAAAACATTTAAGGAAAAAAAAAGGTTGATCTCCAGTCCCACTGTGCTCAATCTCTTTAAACCACCTGTTTTCGCCGAATCGCTAGCATAATCCTCTGTAAACAGTCTTAAAAAAAATATTCTAGAATGTTGTTGGCAGTTGGCTGGGCACAGATCTCAGATGTGGGTAATCCATGCAATAATGATGTAAATGCTTCACATTTAGAACCTCCGTTGAAAACCTCTGTCTGGATTTGCATGTAGGCCGCACAAGCTGCTCAGAGAAACCCGATGGGCAATTTTCTGCTTGCATTTTGAGCTATAAATTGACTGTTGACTTATATAGCACATATGAGCTTTCCGTTGTGTTGACACCACCTGACACAGCAGATGCTGCTTTTCACAAAGGAGTGAACAAATGCATTCGGAAATGAAACGACAGTAGTCTAGTGATGCTTTAGTTTTTTTCACCGCCCAAAATTATGTTTCTGTTGTTATTGTCCATTCTTAAAGACTGTGAGACTCACTCCCAGTTGCAGCCAAAGCAGGAGACTTGACCGCCACCTCTCCATCAGTGTAGTACTGTTGTTCCGTGTGTGCATGTTGCATGTCAACTGGGGATGGACAACCTGGAGGGGCCTCCAAGGCAAGTTTATTTGTATAGCACATTTCAGCGCAGACGAGTACAAGACTATTCAAACTGCTTCACGTGAAACATTAAAAGTAAAAGAAACATTAAAAGAGAAAAAAATGTGGTATTGCAAACACCATAATTTTTTATTATTTAAATAATTAGATTAAAATGATTGAAATCAGGCATTTGTCTCGATAAAGTAAAAAAAAATGCATGCAAATGGGGATTAAAACAAGGGAAGAAAGATAGATTCATGTGAATGCTGCGGTAAACAATCATCTTTTCAGCCCTGATTTCAATGAACTGACAGTTGGGGTATTCAAGGAGCTTGTTCCACACGTTAGGGGGTGGTTCACTTTTGTTTGGTTCTGGGAACACACAATAGACCTGTCCCAGCAACACTGAGGGGTCCGGATGCTTCGTTGTGTACTAGTACATCTTGCGTGTATTTTGGTCCAAGACCATTGAGAGATTTATGGATGAAAAGCGAGATTGCAAAATCTATTGTTTGACTCTCAGGAGGCCAATGTGGTGATTTGGGGACAAGTGTGATGTGGTCGAATATTCCTGCTGTTTGGAAGGACTCTGGCGACAGCAATTTGGACCAGCTGCAGCTGTGTGATTCTTTATTTGGGATGCAACCACCAACATTTTCAAGAAATGCTGATAAACCTCCAATGATTAATCGATCGAGGGGCCACTCAGAGTGTGAGTGTGGGTCAGTTGCCCATCCCTGATGTAGTCCAGAAAGAAACTGAATTTATGGAGAAAACTATAATACAGGAGTCCACTCCTTCCTGCAGTGCAGGTAAAACAAAGAATAAAGACGGAGGTGACGAGGGTGGTTGGCATTGTCTGTGTTGGCCCATCATTTGTCCAGCACTTCCACCATGGCCTCAAGACGGGAAAGGCTCCTCCCCAGCACTGTGACAGCATTCTTCTTCACCAGCTTCCCCAGCCCATTTTTAGCGTAAAACTCCAACTTGTCATCCAAGTGCACACCCAGGTATTTGTAGAGCTCCACCTCCTTGATGTCGTGACATCGGTTTTTGTCTGGCAGCAGAGGTGCCCCAACCCTACAAAAGACGATTACCATCTCCTTTCTCATGGCAATGCTCAAAAGTAGGCCGTTGCTCTCACTAAAGCAGTGGCTCTTAACCCGGGTTCGGTCTCAGGGGTTCGACGGAGCCTCTGCCATGGAGGTTAAGAAACACCTGACCCAACATGTCAATTAGTTATGACACGCCCGCGTGGCCGTCACTGGCTGGTTCATTCTGTGCACAATTAAAAAAAGACATACTTATGTCTTGAAATCTTAATTTGTTTTCTTTTTCGGGGGGGGGGGGGGTTGATGGTTTTTTTTTTTTTAATTTTTAAAAAAAAAAAA